>APFE031311566.1:62676-162389 GCA_000404065.3 Pinus taeda | reverse complement strand
ATGACTCTAGTCGCCTTCGATTTTTAATGAGCCTAAAGTGACAAGTGCTCAGATGGACCTTTTCTTTTAAGGAGTCTGAAAAGGAATGAAAGTGACTACTCTAGAAATCTAGACAGAGGGATTACCAAACCAATTGCAAAATTGCAGAATACTTTTTAAGATATGACAGTCAATCTTACCGAATGCTGTGTTCAATGCATTGTGATCGATAGGGCGGCAGGCATGACTTCCTAAGGATAAAGGATATAGCCTATTGTGGTCTCCCAATATATACTTACCAAGCTTTACGATGCCAGAATACGTCTTTAGCCTAGACTTCTAGATGTTGTGCGTTAGGTTCCAAAGCATTTTTATGTTCACTGAAATTTATTTTACAGTTGATCTTTCTTAAGAAGTTTGCCTTTAAGGTTTACCAAGTAATGCAGATATACAATTCCTAAATATGCAATCTAAGATGATAAAGAGCCGTTTACTTTCTTTTTGTAATGAAAATCCTAGCTACTAAGGAAAGAGAAGTAAGATTCTTTCAACATAGAGTAGAGAGCACACACTAAGATGCACTATCCTAAATCAATTTCCGCGTGTAGTCTAAATGCAAATGCACATGCATGTATTTGTTTTCTGCTTTCTTAATGTGTGAATGACAAAAAGAATGCTAAGTACAGATCTGAACCATTTTTCTTTCAAAGCGACAGTACTAACAATTTTTCTTTTCAAAAAATGAAAGGAAGACTAAGACAACACTTTGCGATTTCGAATTTAAATTACTTTCGACACTTGAAATACTATTAATTCAAATCAAATACAATGGAAAAAGTGTAATCGACTATCTAAAAGAGGAAGATTTTACGAAACTCTTTTCTTTGACTGAAAATGACACTTGCGACACTTTCAAATCAAAAGACGACAGTTCGATTAAGCTACTGTTTGCAAAGGAGAACTGTAAATGACGAAAAATACATAAAAACATTCAAAATTATTTATCAATGGAGGTTGAATAATGCAAAGGAAGAGAGTTTCAACAATGATATACTGATCACAGATAGCAAAACTAGTGAATAAAGCTGAAGACAAAAGAAACCAAAATCTAGAGGTAGAAACAGTGTTACTCAATCAATGCACCTGTAACACAGGGAAACAGGGATGCGTCTCACCTGCAGCACATGGGAGGTGTGATGCATCCAGATTGCCAATGAGAGACAGTGCGATGGTCCAGGGACAAGACTGAGCTTTGTTTTTGCTCACAATTTGCAGCTTATTTCAGGGATTTAGGCTGAGTTAATGATAGGCAGTAAACGCAAATCATAAGGGCTAATCTAATGAGGTTACTTGAGCTACCACCAGGGCACTTAGGATTTTTGCAATTCATATGTTTAGTTCATAAACTAACTCAGAGATTGACTGAAGTAGCATTGATCTACTTTGTAATTGCATAGAAAAAGCAGTTCGAAGGCTAGCTGGCGTAACTTCAGGCTCCGTCTGTAGTTTATAAAGCAAACAAATAGAAACAAGCAAAAAAGTTATTCACTCCCCAGCAGAGTCACCATTTTGTTATCGGGAAAACTAGTGTCCATTCAGAGCAGCTAGTCCCACTAAGACAAGTAGCTATCTTAGAAACAAACAAACTAAAGTTACTTGTGTTTTCCTTTATGAGTGATAGACGAGAGAGAAGCAGAGAGTACCAACCTCAGTCTTTCGCTTGGCTCCTTGCTTGTTTCCTCCCTCCTTTGATAGAGCTTCACCACTCCTTCCTCACTTGTCCTACTTCAAAGAGCACCTATAGAGTCAAAGTAGCATAATACCATCAAAGCATAGAGATCTATAACCATAAACAATATAGGATCATATGTATATTAACCATACAAATGCATATATCAATACGAGATTCAGAAATATACAAGAATATGGTGGAAAACTCAAATAGCTTTATTGATAGAAGTAGTAGAAGAGAGGATTACAACCCATTGGTCTGACCCAGCGCCATCCTCCCAGCATGAAATCCCTCTTCACCTCATGAAAAGTTTAGATCACCCAACATTATGATGTTTCACAGAGAAACCAACAATGCTTCCTTACAAAATACAAAGTTCCAACCTCTAGATCTCTAGGATGAGGGATCCATATATAGATATTTGTAAGTGGGTGTCAGCTTCTGGGATTTTGATTAGTGTCATTTCTCTGATAGTTCTTGGTTCCACTTGGAGATTTCATGATCTCTTACTCATCCTTGGGCGAAGTCAGAGAGGCGAGTGTCAAATGGGCAGTTTCTAGAAGATTCTATGGGTTTCCACCTAGCCAATTGCCTCTGCCATTTGTGTGCTCTCGCTCATCGCACCCTACAGAAGGGTTTTTAGTATGCATCACACTTTTTGCATGTGATAGGTGAGATGCATCACACCCTTAGCACTGAGCAGTCTGTATGGTCCATTTTTGACCAATTTTGAGTAGTTTTTCAGGGAGAACTTCTAGGAGATGATGTAATTAGCTGACCTTGTTCCTTTAGGGTATGAAACAACAATTTTAGGGTCTTAGAAGCCCTTGGTTTATGGACATATGAGATTGGGGTTGCAGTGCCCAAATATGTCTATAACACACCTTTCGGTGCTTGAGAGACCTGGGGTTAAGATGGATCTTGTTAATTTTTCTTCAAGAGTTGTTCTATGTTGCAACTATTACAGCAACAATTTTCAATAACATCCAAATTACAATTTCCACTTCTTCATTAGCCAATAAAAATAGAGCAATAATTACGTCGTAAGGCATTTCCCTTTGAAATCAACAACCCTGGCTGCTACAGTGTGTGATTGTCCACCCTTGATTCTCGATGTTAGATGATAGAACTATCTTCTATCGTCAGATTAATATGTTCAGATAGTTACTAACTCCCAAGCTCCGAAGTGACTGTGCGGCGACAATTACTAACTCCCAAGCTTCGAAGTGACTATGCGGCAAAGATTGATACCTGCAAGCGGTTAGGAACATTGATATCATTGCACTACGTTGTGAAGATTGATATTTGCGGGCAGCTAGTAACATTGATATCATTTTCTCTGCATTCCACTATGTTGGAAAGCAGTTTCACTAGACACGACAGGTGTTGGGCGCGAGGGATTGAGCGAGACGGTTTCCATGGTCGTCCTGAATGTCTGCAATCACTGCTTTCACTCCATTCTCCATGAACGACTTGGCGCTCGCCTCTCCGATTCCACTGGCGCCTCCTGTGATCACAACAACTGATCCGAATTAGATCCATAAAGAATGATTAAACAAAGCCATGGTTGTACCAAGTCAGGACAGACTTCAAATAAATTACAACAACGATTAAAAATACCTCTAAACCAGTGGCAATGGCAGCTAGCATGGAACGACGAGGACCTCAGTCAAAGCACGCTGACCGAGGCCCATGGAGACTGTGCGTGATGTGAATTTAGCCCCTGGGAGGCCCGGATCGGGAAACAGAGGAGGTTTTTGATGCGTGGTTAGCGCTTAGCTGGGTGAAAACCCCCAAATTGGAGAAGCCCCAAGCGCTCAGTTGCATGAGAGCCAAGAAAACCATAGGAAAAAGGCTAAAGTGCTAAAGGCAGGACTCGCTTTGAAAACCGACTGTATTGATTGGGGGCACCCTCAAACGGTAAGCGGAATTGGCGAAAATGGAGCGATCCCACTCAGCGATCGACATGTGGCATGCAGAGGAAAGAGAAAATTGCCGCTCATTGCGCATTAACGACCAAGCTCGTCAACTGTGCGAGACGAGCGAACGGCGTCGGATTTGGGGGCTCTAGATCTAATGGTTGAGATTGCGCCCAATGGAGAAAGCGAAATCGATGGGGGATTAAGCCTCAGTTTGTAAGGATTTGACATCCGATTTGACTGCAAAGGTGGCAGAAGACTCATTCCACGGCGTAACGAATAAACCGAACTGATGAGGCGAATTGGCACAGCTGCAAGAGGACATGTGGCCACTCCTTGTGAGCCTGATGATGATGCCGAACAAGGAACTCCAAGTGAAGCTGTAGTAGGCGATCCAATGGGAAGTGGATGAGGAATTGAAGAGCCATGGGTACGAATGGTTTTAAGCCATGAACAGAGAACATAACACACACACACAGAACAACCAGAACCCCGAGAGGAGGATGGAACACATAAAGGAAGAACAGAAAGATGAAAGACAATGAAGCAACAATAGAACAGAAGACAGAGGGCCGAGCTGACCGAAGGCATCATCGAGAACCAGAGAGCTTGAGGGATTCAAGCCATCCCAGTTAGGATCTATCTGGACTGAGCACCACATTGGGCTCTCTCCATTGTAAACCAGAAGGTCACAGAGCTGGTAAGGAAAAGAGTCTGTGTACTCTAGTGGCTTGGGGCATCCAAGAACCACCCTGCCAAGCAAATTCTGTTTCAGAAGACTCATATTGAGCTCCTTCATTGTAATTCTCTGCTTCAAGACACAATAAAAGAAAGCCACCACTGAGAGCTAGATCGGAGATGTAGCCCTGGAGAATAGGGTGAAATCTTTATTAAAATTTTGTGTTTTTGTATTGCTTACTGTATTTCTCTGTTGTTTTCCATTTCAGGTGTCTGTGTATTTGCAATCTGATCGATCCGTTGCTTAAATAACATAGACACACACACCAACATATGAGTCTATAATACCTTCATTTATTAAATCTTTAACTGAGGTCACTCATAGGGTGATTATCAGATCAAGTGGTATCAGAGCTCTAGGTTGTAAGGTTAGACAAGGTTGTGTTGGTTTAGCTGTTGAATGCTCACTAGATAAAAGCTCAAATTAGGAGAAGGAGAGTTAGTCGAAACTAATCCTGAAATTGGGAGAGTCTATCCTCGGAAGACAATGTCAGAGGAAGGTTCTATGGGGCCAGACCTTCAATTCATAGAGAGTTTCCTAGCTATAAAGTCTATGGTAGAGGAAATGTATAGGGACTTTAGGAAGCATAAGGATGAAGATTCATCATGCTCTAAACAAGATAAAGAAGAAGATGAGTCTCATTCCCATGACCACTCAAAAAGAAAAGGGAAAGAGGAAAGATTTCTCACACCTCCTAATTGCCATGTGCATAATAAGAAAGCATCTTTTATCAAGCTAGATGTTAAATTTGATTTGCCTATATATGATGGAGAGCTAAATGCTGAAAAGTTGGACAATTGGATTAGACAAATTGATGTGTATTGAAAAGTGCAAAACATTGACTCAGACAAGAGAAAAATTCAGCTGACAAGCATACGCCTAGGAGGCACTGCCTTGGTTTGGTGGGAAGGCAGAACCCAAGCTAACATGAAAAGACATGGGAAGACTATCTCTGTCCGGAGTGACTTTGTTTCTGCAATCAAGAAGTAGTTTTATCCATTGGCCTACATGCAATAAGCCATGATGAGTTGGAAAACTCTTCAGTAGTTGAAAGGGAAAAGTGTGCAAGGGTACACTCAAGAATTTAGAAAGAGAGCATTGATGCTAGGGATCTCATTAAACTCATTAGAGACTCTTTTGAAGTACATTGGTGGTCTACACAGCTACATGAGGCATACCATCCTCATGTTTAATCCCACTAGTATAGATGAGGTATCTGTCCAAGCTACTCATCTAGAAGCTGGAGGAAAGAATGGAAATCCTGAAGTTGGGGGACCATCCCAACCCACTGTAATCAAGAGGAAGGAGAAAAGAAAGTAGAAGTGGAAAGCAAGGAAGGCTAACACTGCATAGAAAGGCAAAGCTTCATGCACTCATAGTAAAAAGGAGGGGCATGATGATGAGCACTGTTGGATTCTACATCCAGAGCTGAGACCTAAGAAGTCTGAGGGCAAGAAGAAGAAGACTGCTGTAGCTATTCAGAAAGATTTGGGGTCAGACTCGGGAGATGAAACAACCATTGCAGCCACAGGTATAAAAGGTAAGAATTCTGAAGCATCTACTAGTAATTCTGCTCAAATTATTATTGATGAAGAACATGAGAGAAAAAGACACGAGCTTTTCCATATTCAAGTTATTTCCAAACATCAAAAGATTGATGCTTTGTTTGATAGTGGCTCACAAGTAAATTTGATTTCTGAATCAATTGTAAAGAAATTGGGATTAGCAACTACAACTCACAAGAAACCATACCCATTAGGATGGTTGAATGATAAAGCACAACTACAAGTGACTAAACAATGCAGACTCAAGTTTTCTTTTGGGTCAGCATTTGTAGATGAGGTTGAGTTAGACATAATTCCTTTGGATATATGTGGAATTGTTTTAGGAAGTCCTTACTTGTAAGATAGAAAAGTTGTTTTCTATAGAGCTGAGAACAAGTATCTACTTGTTAAAGATGGAACCGAATACTTTGTAAGAGCTCACAAACTTAAGAATAACTATACTCTCATAAATTTTGGGCAGATGAAAAGAATGATAAATTCATGCAAACAATTCTTACTAATGTTTGTAAAGGAAAATAAACCTGATATAACCAACGCATTTGAGGGCTATAATGCTCAGCAGCAAGCTGATTTAGAAAACATTGTTTCAGAGTATGATGTCCTGTTTTAGGAACCTAAAGGTCTGCCACCCAAAAAGGAAGTAGTACATGATATTATTTTGTAGCAAGATGTTCCATTGCCTAACATTGAAATGTACAGGTTGTCTGCTTTAGAGAATGCTGAAATCAAGAAGCAGGTGCAAGAGTTGCTCAAGAAGGGGTTCATCAGGTCTAGCACATCACCATGTGGGTCAACAATCATTTTGGTGGGAAAGAAAGATGACTTGTGGAGAATGTGCATTGACTACCGAGCACTGAATAAGATAACAGTCAAAAATTGTTATTCCCTTCCTCACGTAGATGATCTTTTAGATCAATTGAAGGAATATGCTTATTTCACCAAGCTAGATTTGCACAGTGGATACCATTAGGTCAGAGTTGCAAAGAAAGATGCATGGAAGACTGCTTTCAAAACAAAGCAGGGATTGTATGAGTGGCTGGTTATTCCTTTTGGGTTGACCAATGCCCGTGCTACTTTCATGAGATTAATGAATGATGTACTCAAGCCTTTTCTTGATGATTTTGTTATTGTGTATTTGGATGACATTTTGTTTTTTAGTAAAATGTGGGAAGAGCACTTAAAGCATGTTATGCAGACATTAGATGTTTTGAAAAGAGAAAAACTTTATGTTAAACTCTCAAAATGTGAATTTTGCAAAACATCTCTAAATTATTTGGGTCATATAGTAGGGGGTGGTGAATTGAAAATAGATCCCTCTAAAGTGGCAGTCATTGTAAACTGGCCTAAACCCAAGTCTGCTACAGAAGTGAGAAGCTTCTTAGGAGTAGCCCAATATTGGAGGAAGTTCATTTCTAACTTTTCCTCAATTGCAGCTCCTTTACATGCTTTGACAGGATTGAACAAGGTGTTCTAGTGGGGAGGCAAACATCAGAAAGCCTTCGACACCTTCAAATAAAATATTAGTACAACACCTGTACTATCACTGCCTGATCTACAAAGACCATTTGTGATCCAAACAGATGCCAGTGACTATGCCATGGGAGCAGTGTTGACACAACATGGTAAACCCATATGTTATCATTTCGAGACTTTTAATCCTGTAGTAGTTAACCATCCTACATATGATAAAGAATTGTATGCATTAGTTCAGAGTGTGAAAAAGTGGAAACATTACTTAATGGGCAAAGAGATAGTAATACATACTGATCATTGACCACTTCAATATCTACACTCCTAGACTAAGTTGTAGCATTCAAGACATTACAGATGGATGGGTTTTCTACAACAATTTCATTTAGTCATCAGATATAAAAAGGGCATACAGAAAAAAGTTGCGGACATGTTATCTAGACCCATTATAAATGCATCTACTATACTTAAGCATAATTTTTTACTACATGAAAGCTACATTGAACAATATGCTCAAGATATAGACTTTAAAGATGTATATGCAACTTTGAGTCAAGGCAAAAGGGTAGAAGAATTGGATTATCATGTGAAGGACCGACTCTTATATCAGTGTGGGAAACTCTGCATTCCACAAACTGAAAGAGTAAAGATAGTTAGAGAAGCACACATTTCTCTTATATCAGGTCACTTTTGGGTAAGTAAAACAGTTGCACAACTGCAAAGATTTTGTTATTGGATGAAAATGAATGAGACAGATTCTAGATATGTAAGAGGGTGTACTATGTGTGCAAGTAGCAAGCCCAGCAATAGAAAACTAGGCCTGTACTCTCCATTACCAGTTTCTTCTCACCCTTAAGAAAGTGTTTCCATGGATTTTGTTGGAGGACTACCTAAGTCTAGAAAAGGTCATGATTATATGTATGTGGTTGTGGACAGGTTCAGCAAAATGTGCATTTTGATACCTTGTAATAAGCAGGTTATAGCTGAACAGACTACAAAAACTATTCTTTGAACATGTATGAGTTCAATTTGGATTACCCACTTCTATTGTATCTGATCAACATACCCGATTTTTGGGGAATTTTTGGTCAAGTCTGTCGGATTTGATGGACACCCAACTGAAGAAAAGCACAGCTTTTCATCCACAAACCAATGGCTAGACAAAAGTAGTTAATAGGACAGTGATCTAGCTACTTAGAGGATATTGCAGCAAACATCCTAAGCTTTGGGATGAACATTTGTGTTATGTGTAGCATGGTTACAACAAAGCAAAACACTCTTCTACACAGAGATCTCCTTTTGAGACCTGTTTCTATTTCACACCAAGGTCTCTTTTGGATTTTGTCTTTGGTAAAAGTACCACAGTTGATGGACACAGTGATGTGGAAAAGGCAACCAGTTTCATTGAACAGATCCAGGAGATCCACCAGGCAGTACAGGAACAGCTGGAAAAGAGCCAAGCTAGATACAAGGCTAGGCATGACAAGCATCAAATGGAGCATAGATTTCAAGTTGGAGACCAGGTCTGGCTGTATATTAGCATGGACAAGATGCAAGGTGAAGGTAAAAAGCTAAAGCCTATCAGGTATGGACCTTTTAGGATACTTGAGAAGATTGGTGAAAATGCTTTCTACCTTGATCTACCAGCTTACATGCACATCTACTCAGTCGTAAGGAGCAAAGTCAATTGCCTTCTATTGATGACCTGCTACCTGAATATCTGAATGAATTGCAGGAAGACACAGTCTTGGATAGGAAGGTGAGGACAACGCACAGAGGAGATGTTGAGTACCTCAGAATTGGACTCAAAGGTTCGAAGCCGAGCAGTGCAAAGTGGATTGAGATTGGGCAAGTGAGACAGCATTACCCTCACTTAGTCGATGCTTGAAAGAAAACCAAATTTTGGTGGTCCAAAAGCTTTTTAATGGGAAGGTCGTGATCCAAATTGGATCCATAAAGAATGATTAACAGAGCCATGGTTGTACCAGGTCGAGACAAACTTCAAAGAATTTAAAACAGCGATCAAAAACACCTCCAAACTAGTGGCAGTGACAGCTAGCGTGGAATGATAAGGACCTCGGTCAAAACACGTTGATCGAGGCCCATGGACACTGCGCAGGAGGTGAAATTATCCCCTGGGAGGCCTAGATCGGGAACGAGAGGGAGTTTTGATTCGCGATTAGTGCTTAGCTGGGCGAAAACCCTCAAAATGGAGAAGCCCCGAGCACTTGGTCGCATGGGAGTCGGGAAAACCGTGGGACAAAAGGCTAAGCACTAAAGGCAGGACCCGCTCCAAAACCGGCAGTATTGATCGGAGGCGTTCATGGGCGATAAGCAGTTTTGATGGAAAAGGAGTGATTCCACTCAGTGCCTGACGTGTGTCAAGCAGAGGAGAGGAGAAACCACTGCTCATTGTGTGCTAACGGTCAAACTAGTCAACTGTGTGGGATGAGCAAATGATATCGAATCTGGGGGCTCCAGATCTAACGACTGAGATCGCGCCCAATGGAGAAGTCGGAATTAACGAGGGATTAAGCCGCGATATGAAAGAGTTTGAAGTCTTAATTGACCGCCACGGTGGCAAATGACTCATTCCATAATGTAACTGAAGAAATGAACCAACGAGGCAAGCTGGCACAGTTCGCAGCAGGAAAAGTGGCTGCTTCCTGTGAGTCTGATGATGATGCCAAGAACAGGGAACTCCAAGCACAGCTACAAGCAGGTGATCCGACAAAGGTGGAAGAGGAACCGAACTGCCATGAGCTCAAATGGTTTAAAGCCATGAACATAGAATAGAAAGGACACCGAGGATGAAGAGAAAGAACCAAAGACAGGAGACAAATAAGAGAAAAGAACCAGTGAAGCAAAAAGCAAGAAGAAGGCAGAGGGTCAAGCTGACCAAAGACAGTGTCGAGCACCAGAGAGCTTGAGAGATTCAAGCCATCCCTAAGAGGATCTGTTAGACCAGAGAGGTCAAAGAGCTAGCAAGGAAGAGAGTTTGTGTACTCCAGTGGCTTGGGGAATCCAAGAACCACCCTGCCAAGCCTATATGTTCCAAGAGACTTGTATTGAGCTCCTTCACTGTAATTCTCTGCCTCAAGACAAAATAAAAAGAAGGCCACCCCTAAAGCTGGACCGAAGATGTAGGCGTGGAGGATAGGGTGAACTCCTTATTAATTTCTTGTGTTCTTGTATTTTCTTACTATATTTCTCTGTTGTTTTCCATTTTTAAGTGTCTATGTATTTGCAATCTAATCTATTCGTTGCTTAAATAACTTAGACACACCAGCACATGAGTCTGTAATACCTTCATTTAATAAATCTTTAAATGAGGTCACTCATAGGGTGATTATCAGATCAGACTTGGTCTTGGGAGGACTCTATTGTCAAGGGTCTTTGTCATGGTATTGGTATTCATCAATTGAAGATTTATAAGAATAATTTCACTTGGGTTTTCCTCTCAAAGAGTGGGAGGTTTTGGCTCTGGCTGACAAGCCTATATGTTGTGTCTCTTGTCTCTTTATTGTTCATGATTTGGTAATTGTCTTGATCAAAAGAACACAATAATAACTCTAGAAGAAGAAGATCACAATCAAGAAGTAAAAGGTTTATCACAATAAATTGTCATAAGTAGAGAAATAAATTATCTATTGATGCCCTAGATTTCTCAACACATGTCCTATAGGACCATGGTTGTTTCATAGGTTGTTCCTCGACTTCCTCTTATATTTCTCCCTATTCACGTTCATTGGATTATCTCATTTGAATGTTGTACTAGATATTTGTTATCCGACAAATTCATGGCATTTATCCATTAAGGATAATTTTTATATAAATGGGTAGCCTAATCATAATTGTAGAAATTGTCTATACCTACCTCCTCAAGGTCAATATTCAAGTTTGCATTTCGAGGTCCAATAGGATAAACTAGAGGAATAAGTCTTCTAAAGAAGGGGTCTATATGGACATTAAGTTGAGGTACTTTATCTTAAATTTCTCTTTATATCAATGATTTCATTTTTCAAATGCTTAATCATTATTTGTAGGCTATCCATGTCCATGGAATGTTTTCTTTACCCACTATGGTTGTTTTAGGTTGTGATCTTAGCAAGAATACATTTTTCTTTGGTGGAACAATCTCTTTATTGAAAAATGTTGCATGGCTTTCTTTACATCCCATCACTTCAAACGCTACCTATTCTTCCTCCTTACTATTTAAAGCTAAGTGTCATTTCTCATTCATTCGATGAACATAATGTTGATGAAAATTTCGTTAACGCTGCTCTTTCAAAGTCAGCTAAATCTCTCGCCTCACCACACCCAAGTTTTATACCTCAATCTCACAATCTACACCTCTACATTAGATATTATTTTCAGACCTATATCTCCCAATTATGTTCGCATAAATGTGATGTGAAATGTCTTACAAATTTTGTATCATTAAAAAAAGTGACTATTCTTTTTTTCTAAACGCCATTTCAAGTCCCAAAAGCCAAGAAAAAATATATGAAAAACTCTTACTAAAGTCCAATGTATATTCATTTGGCCCTCTTTATCATTAGATAAGTCCAATGTAATCCCAATGTGTATTTATTATTAAAATCCTACATTGTTACTAAGGTCCAATGTATATTCATTGGGCCCTTTTTATCATTATAGAAGTCTAATATATATTGACAACCGTGGTAGGACCACCCCACGAGTTCCAATCCTCATTATTGAACAAAATGTGTAGGGACAATGGCATATGTACAATATATTAAACTTTCCCACATTGCATGTGGCCCTGCATTCTAATAAAATCCTCTCATTGGTCCACATTGTTTGGTTTCTTTTTACCATACATCACTCACCTTCCATTATTCTCCTGCATTCTAATAAAATCCTCTCATTGGTCCACATTGTTTGGTTTCTTTTTACCATACATCACTCACCTTCCATTATTGTCTTGTGTATAAATCATGGATTTAGTTCTAAATCTTTTACTTATATATATATTAACTTTGACTAAGAAATAGTTGTACGTGTTTGACACTGTGATTGCATATATAATATTTCAAGGGTACCATGAAAAACCAGATCTACATTCCCGTGCTTCACTACATTGCACCAAAGTTTCTTTTCTTCTAATGTACATCAGATCTATGATTGTATATATTTAACTTTTAATCTTATATAAATTACTTATCTCATTTCATTAAACTAACCCTTGGTGTGCAAATTTGTATTTTAAATTTAAACTCTATTTATCATTATGGTGTTTTTTTTTAACTTTTGTGAAAAGTTTTGTATATTATAATTATATTTTAATTTTTATATTGAACTAACTCTTATTTCAAATTAAATTAATATTAATGAAAACAAAAATTATATAATATGACAACAAAAAATAATGATGCAAGAATTAAAATAACATTTATAGCAATACTTTCATCTATTTTTTAGGCGCTTTAATGATGAAGTAAGTTATCTTAAAAGAGGGAAGGATATTTTTAATTTTCTCATCTCACATTAGGGTAGTTAGTTAGTTAGTTCTTTTCTTGTTTTATCATTTTCTTTGTTGTCGGAATCACATGCTCCATGATCATTCCTTGTGGGTTGTGATTTCCCCAACATAAATGAGACAGTCGAGTTGCACCAGCCTTGGCGTGGATTCGATCCTACTTGTGCGACTTAAGACCCTCGAGCAAGCGTTCACATTGCTTCTTGATAACCGCCAAGAAGTTCAAGGTTTTGATGCTGAAGCGAACCATTTTAAACATCAACACATGGAAATGCGGGCTAGTAGAGCATTCACATAAAATTCTATTTGAAGCTCTTGGGTAGGTTTTGGATTTGGTTTAAACTTGTCAATGACTATAGTGATCCTTGGTAGAAGTCCTTAACTCTTTCTATAGGACTGATAACTAATGATAGTTCAACCAATGAGGCTCCAATAGTAGTTTTTGTCCCAAATTTATCCAAAAAGGATAAATCACCCCAACTACATAATCATGCTATAAATTCATCAACTTGATTACCAAGATGAAGTTTTCTATGGGATCTTCTGGAGGTCCAAATATATCAGGATAATATTTTGTTAGTGACCATTGAGGTTGTTTAGGTAAATTATGCATTTTCCTAGGCAATGTCAATGCATCTCGTGCTAACAAATGTTGATTCTAGTTTTAATAGATTTTCATGTTTGAGAAGAAAGAACTGGTATCTAAGTTGTATAGGTTTGATTTTGATTTTGAATGGATTTCAAATTCCTTAGTTACTGTTGGGATGTTACAAGATTTGAAGTCGAAGGAATTAAATTTATAGCTTGTGAAATTTCTTGTAATGATAACTCAACTAGTCTCTCCATGGCATGCAATAAGATTTGTTCCTCGATCAAAGTAACTCCTTGCATAATAATATTTCATTGAGAAAGTGATAAAGCAATAGGCAAAGAACCAATTTGCCCAGCTCACCTAACTTATATGCATCAATGTATTAAATTCCTTACTTGATATTGTGCATTATTTCATTGAGAAAGTGATAAAGCAATAGGCAAAGAACCAATTTGCCCAGCTCACCTAACTTATATGCATCAATGTTTACTTGATATTGTGCAAGAAATTTCAATATCAAGATCACATCAAGATCTTCTTTAGTATTTTCAAATATAGAAGGTTAAATGGTCAATGAGTATTTCAAGATTTCAAATCTTGTTATTTGAATGTGGTTCGTTTGTAAATTATTTGGCCTTGGAAATTTAATAAACCATACAAATTTTGCCCTTCTAACACCAATTATGTTAACAGGGCTAACACCAATTATGTTAACAGGGCTAAATGGCTAGGTACCAATAATAAGGGTTAATCCCAGTGTGGGGGGAACTAGACAATCCCTTGTTTGGAATAAAATAACCCTAAGTTAATCACCCAACATCCTTTTGATGATCTTAAATATGCATTTTTATATTTTCTTTTAAAAAAAAATTATGTATATTAATAAATTGGAAAAAAATATATTAATTTACAAAGGGAAAAGAAATGTTGTTCAGAAAATTAGCTATTAGCTTTCATCAAAAAAAATGAAAAATAATATTAATCATTTAAATCTAACAAATAATTTTAAAAAATCATTTGATTTGAGAGCATAAATTTCCCAAAAAAAATATGTATATTTATCATACAAAAATGTTTAAAAATTATTTTGAAAAACCAATAAAGAAATTTAAATATTTTACTTGAAAAAACTTGAAATACAATTAAAAATATTTACAATATATCTATGCAAAAATTTGAAATGTAAACTAGTCCATTATTTGTCTTCCATCAATATTCTCCTTAGACAAAAGTGTTATAGCCCATAAATGGCTTCTTCATTAATCAAAGTACAAGAAATAATTCATTACAATAACTCTTTTAAAGCCATATCATCGCAAAGCCCTTCTAACTTACTATATTCTATTGTTTATACATTTTTCAAGAGTTGGTTATAATAACCACTTTGACTCAACCCTCAAGTGAACTGAGGGTTGATTCTCTAATTACTTTCCTATCATACTTTACCCAGTTTTCCAAAAGCATATTACATAAATCGTTATGTGGAAAAGTATGTTGTTTTTTAGAGCTTTTAAAATTGGCTAACTCCATATTAAACATTTTGATATATTTGTATAAATTTTTAAAGGTGCATTTTCATTGAGTCATGCTTTCACTCTTTCTTGAGAAACTTTTGTAGGAACATCTTCTCTCTAGTTGATATAGTGCATATTTCTTTTCATTTTTTCTAAATTATATTTTTATCTTTTTCAAAAATCTAATTTACTAGGTAAAAACTCTAAGAGACTAAATAAAGGCAAATAAGGCTATGTAGTCATATCTTCTACTAAGCTTTATATTTGAATATATGTCAACCATTCATCTTCCACATGTTTCTAATATTTATGGACAATTCTAGCCCATGTCTTACATCCTACTCAATTCCATACATTTCCAACTTGTCGAGTCGCCTTATTTGATGATCTTTATGCCCTCTCCTTTTCTAGATTTATTTAATGAATTCTACTTGATCATTTCCTTTATCTTGTTTTCCTTTTTAGATAAACTTAAATACTACAATTTCAAATCTTTTGGTGTATAAGTCCCTTTTGACTTAGTTACCGGAGAATCTACAGTAAAAACCATTTTTCGTCAACGTTTCAAATCCCAATTGGTATCCATCATCAGGACTTCATGAATGCTTGATAGAAGAAGAGCTCAATTGAGGGATTAAATAGTAATGAGGAGATTTGGTTTTGGGATGAGATGAATGTCGGCCATGTTTCAATAATATTAATTTTTTTTTTAATTATTGATGAGTTAGTTAATTGATTTTAATTTATTATAAATTTTTTATTTTATTATAATTATTATTATGTTAATTATTATTCTAATTAAGTTTAATAATTATTTTTTATTTTTATTTTTAATATAATATAATATAATAATCTTTATTATAAATATTTAGTGATTATTATATTAATACTACATATTAGTATTTGATTTTAATATATGTTTTTTTCTAAATAAGATTAATCTATTAACAAAGTAAGGAGGTACAAATACAATGTGACCGAAGTCAAAACTCTGCTCTGAAGAAAGGCAGAACTGTCAAGAAAAGCAGATGAGAAGACTAGTTGGAGGCAGTGAGCTCATTGTTGTGTCGGTTTTCAGGACCCGCGCAAGGGACCGGGTTGAGATTCACTTGATAATGCAGAATTAACAAAAATGCCAAAAAACATCGGAAAACCACAAAACTGTTTGCATTACAAACTTTCCCAGTGGTGAGGGTCGCACTGCACAAAGACGAGGCCTGGGTGAGCGAACGAGTCATCTGGAGGCTCTTCCTTGATACGGCACCAACCATAATCTGGCAAATCCCTTGCTTGAGCCGCATTTTGAATAGAGGGACCAGGGTCAACCGGCACCATCACCACATCCTGATCGCTGCAAACCTGTACATTCAAATCCTGCCGAGGCACATTTCCAATTCCCAGCTGGAGGGAAGAAGATGGAGCAGAGATTGCCCCTGAACCTCCCGGATGAGATCCAGAGTCCTCTGTCTGATTATCTTCATGGAACACCACTGAGATATGAGCAGTTATCCTAGGGCGATTTAGAGAGCTATTAAAGGTGAAGATTGCAGTGCCAGACGTGGAAGGAGGCCCAGGGTGGTAGCTAGTGGAATGGAGTCGCCCTCTCCCACTACGGGTGTTGGGGTAGCGGCCTACAAATAGCTCACTGGAAAGGGAAGGCGAATCATAGGATGAACTAGAAGGCGCGTGTCGGGGCTGGCCTCTTGGGCACCCCATTCTTTGGCTCAGATGAGGCATCTAGAAGAGAGCAGCAGCGGGACACCAGGAAAGCAGAGCAACAGCAAGGGCCGGGAAATGGCAACAACTTTGCCAACAGAATGAAAAAACTTCACAGCAAAGACCCAAGGTCCAGGAAGGGAACCAGCAGAAAAGTTGAAGCCTCTTCACCAAGAGAACAGAGCTGAGCGTTAATTATCCCTTCCTATAAAATCTCGAGAGGCTTCAAGAATGACAGAGCAAACATCCCACAACCCGAAACTATAAACGAGGCCATAGACAAGAAAATAAATCAACGAGACAAAGACATCGAAACAACAACTCGAAACCCATGAAAGGAACGAGAGGAGGAATAGAAGCCGCTCTGCCAAGAGGGTTGAGCCAAGCAACAGAGTAACCTTCCCCAGCAAGTTCCGAGAGACCTCAAGAATGACCGAGTTCACATCAAACAACCGGAAATCAGAAATGAGACCAGAGACGAGAGAATGAATCGAATGAAACAGCAAAGACGAATTCACCGCATACCCGAGACATCTCCTGGCCTTATCCTCCTCTGGCGCGCCTCGGGATGCTCCTTCCATAACTATCGCATTGAAGAACCCCGCCTTCTAATGCAGGCCAAAGCATGCGGAGGGAAGAACCAGAGCTGTAGACATGATGTGAGAACCGGAGCTGCTGGAATGAGAGCCGATGAACCTTGCTCTGCGCGCATGCCAAGAGCCAACCGCCTTACCTTTATTTAACATTTTGTACTGGGTGGGTAGGTATCGATCTACCTTACCCCACCCCTGTCCCTTCATATTTAAGGCCACCTCAAACACCCGCATCCGGGATGATTTTAATATATGTTAGTATAATATAATATTATAATTATAAATGAATGTGGAATTATATGATAGTAATTCTTAGTATTGCAATTAATAATTAATATCCAATATATATAATATATGTTAGTATAATTTATTATGAAAATAGTATGTAAAATCCACTATATTAATTAATAAGTATATATTGGTATTTAATAAATAATCGATGAAATCACAAAGCATATAAGAGAAAGAATTCAATCGCACATATCACAATAATTTTCTGGGGAAAATCATAGCTAAAAACCCTTGTTATCTGTATATTGCATTAATCAGAAAATATTAGAAGATTACACTGCTTTGCTCAAGCCCAAGAAACCTCTGCACTATATCTATCTATCTCACTACTTCCTAGACAAGTCTTGGATGAATACAATATGCTTTACTCAACCTTGAGCTCAACATGCACAAGTATTTTCTATCCTCTATCTGATTGACTGCCTTTAACCAATACTTAGCCAAATTCATAGCCTTCCAAGCTCCTACTTCCTTGTGTTGTTCCCTTGGGAATTAGCCTCTATTTAATGTGGAAATTCCTCAATTATTAATTGTGCAATCCTCATAGGCCTTCCTCTAACTCTATGTTGTTAGTAAATTATATATTACAGAGCAATGGAACACATAAAATATTGCAGAAATATAAACACATAAAACAAGAGAGACATAGATATATGTGGTTCACCCAGTTTGGGCTACGTCCACGGAGAAACAACCAGTCCTTCCTTTTATATTATCTAGCAAACTGAAGAGATACAACCTACAGCAGATCTGCTGTAACACCCTCTTCGCTTTCAATCTCCTCTCTCTTCCTCACTTAGAATATAGATATACATAGACGTAATACAATTCCCTCATATATAGTGAGGGGTTGCCTTCTAGGGCAAAAAACCCTAAATTAAACATAGCTTCTACCGTCAGATCATCCGCCTAATGAACGACGCAGATTGACAAGAAATTACTAGACTTTTACAAGGCAATTTTACATATGTTTTTAGCTTCGAGGGCGCTACCCCCGAACCCCCACTGGGGGACAGCTAGCCCCCAAACCCCCCAGCCGAGGGGGATCGATCCCCCCGCGTGGAGGGGTGTACAATCTTCCTGGGGTATACATCCGGCTAAAACCTTTGAATATAGAAGATAATCAGGCTCCACACCCAACAATCTCCCACTTGGAGACTGATTATAGCAACTCCACTGCTGCTTCATTTACTAGACAATGACTCCTCTTTGGACCTGGTTGTTTCTCATTTTCTTCATCATACTTGAAGACCAATTAAAACATAGCAGATTCTCAATTTCTCCCTGGTTACAACTTTTGTTAGCATATCTGCAGGATTCTGGCTAGTGTGTATCTTGTCCAGCTTCAACTGTCCATTTTCCAATGCTGACTGTATGAAATGGTACTTGAGTTGTATATGTTTAGTCTTGGAATGAAATGCAAAGTTCTTTGCAAGATGTATGGCACTCTGGTTGTCACTGTATAACCTGCCCAACTCCTGCTTCTTACCCAATTCATTGAGAAACCTTTGTAACCAAATCATTTATTTGCTAGCCTTTGTAGCAACAACAAACCCTGCTTCTGTTGTTGAAAGTGCAACAACACTTTGGATTTTTGAAATCCAACTAACAGATGTTCCACCTACAGTAAATACATATCTTTTAGTGCTCCTCTTGTTATCTCTGTCACCTGCCATATCTACATCAACATATCCTTGTAGAGCAATGTTTGAACCACCAAAACATAATGCTTGATTTGTGGTACCTTTAAAATACCTGAAAATCCACTTCACCGCCATCCAATGTTCTTTTCCTAGATTGTTCATGTACCTGCTTACAACTCCCACTACATGTGCAATATCAGGCCTTGTGCAGACCATTTCATACATTAAGCTTCCAACTACTGATGCATATGGAACTTTAGACATATGAGCCATTTCTTCCTGAGTTTTGGGACATGCCTCCTTACTTAATTTGAAATGGCTAACCAAAGGTATACTAACTAGTTTTGCATTCTGCATATTAAACCTTTTCAACACCTTTTATATGTACTCACTTTGAGACAATGTTAATTTGCGATTCTTCATGTCTCTAGTTATTCTCATCCCAAAGATTTGTTTTGTAGCATCCAAATCCTTCATTGAAAATGAGTTTTCCAATTTCCTTTAGAGCACATTTATTTCTTGCATGTTAGAACCTGCAACAAGCATGTCATCTACATACAATAACAATATAATATAGTTGCCATCATGTTTCCTTTTGAGATAAACACAATGATCAGAGTGACACCTAGTATAACCTTGTTCAGACATAAACATGTCAAATTTTAGATGCCACTGCCTTGGAGCTTGTTTTAAGCCATACAAGCTCTTCTTCAACCTGCACACTAGTTTCTCCTTCCCTTTTACCTCATATCCTTTGTGGTGCTGCATATATTTTCTTTCCTCCAAATCCCCATGGAGAAAGGTTGTCTTTACATCTAACTGCTCAAGATGCAAAGCTTCAGCTGCTACTAGACTTAGAATAGTTCTTATTGAAGTCATTTTAACAACAGGAGAAAATATTTCATCAAAATCAATACCTTTCTTCTATGCAAACCCCTTCACCACAAGTCTAGCTTTGTACCTCTATTTTCATCCATCTTCTTCCTTTAGCCTGTAAACCCATTTATTCAGCAATGTTGTTTTACCTACAAGCACCCTGACTAAGTCCCAAGTCTGGTTATGTGCTAAGGAGTCCATCTCTTCTTTCATGGCTTGCTCCCACTTCTTCCTGGTTTCTACCTACACTACTTCTTCATAACATTATGGTTCACTAGAATCAATCAACAATACATAATATAATGAAGGAGAGTATTGTTCAGGGGGTCTACTTAACATGGTAGATCTTCTAACACCACTTTCAGGTGTTTGAAGTGCATGTTGTTGTTTTGGTTGTTGTTCTTGTTGTTGATCATTATGATTTTCAGGCACCGTCACTTTTCCTGTGATATTGTCAGGCATTGTGTATTCATTGTTTTCTTTTTCCTGTTTCTTTTCCTGCAACTGATTGTTATACAAGACCTTTTCATTGAAAATTACATCTCTATTCCTAATGATTTTGTGATTTTCATAATCATATAAGAGATAGCCAAAATCATTAACACCATATCCAATAAAGGTACATTTCTTTGATTTTGCCTCAAGCTTTGTTCTATTTTCTTTGTTAATGTGGACAAAGGCTTCACAACCAAAAGTATTTAAAAAAGATTAGTTTACCTTTTTACCTGTCTATGTCTCCTCTAGAATACCGCCATCCAAGGAACTTGAAGGCCCTCTGTTTATTAGATAAATAGAAATGTCTACAACATCTACCCAAAATTGTAAAGGCAATCCTGCATGCAATCTCATGCACCTTGCACGCTCCATGATTGTCCTATTCATCCTTTCTGACACACCTTTTTCCTGTGATGTTCCTGGAACTGTCTTCTCTGTACGAATTCCATTCTCTGAATAGTACATATCAAACTCTTTGCTGCAATATTCACCTCCATTATCTGATCTGAGACACTTCAACTTTTTTCTGTCTCATTTTCAACCAAAGCTTTCCATTTTTTGAAAGTATCAAATACATCAGATTTATTTCAAATACAATAAATCCAGGTTTTTCTGGTTGCATCATCATTAAAATTAACATAATAACGAGAGCCACCAAGAGATGATACCTGAGCAGGTCCCCATACATCTGTATGCACAAGCTCTAATTTTTCGCTCTCCTTTTCTTTCCCAACTTTAAGGAATCTAACTCTCTTTTGTTTTCCATAAACACAATTTTCACAAAATTTTAAATCAACATGCTTCAAACCTAGCAACAAATTTCTTAAGTGAAGAATCTGCATCCCCTTCTCACTCATGTGCCTGAGCCTATGATGCTACAATGTCATATCTTCTCCTGTAGAGGTTAAAGAATTAAGAGAATTAGAAATACCATTGCATAAATACAATGTACCAACATTTCCTCCTTTCGCTATTACCAGGGATCCTTTAGCGACCTTCCAAGTTTTATCTGTGAAAGTAGTTACACAACCTTCACCTCCCAACTGCCTTGTTTAAATCATATTTTTCTTCAGATCTAGAACATGCCTTACCTCCTTTAATATCCATTGATTTCCATTTCGCTGTTTTATGAAAACTATACCCATTCCAAAGATTTACAGGGTTTATCATCACCCAATTGAACTTATCCAAAATCTCCTTGAACATAATCATGAAAATGTTTCTTATCAAGTGTGGCATGGAATGAGGCCCATGAATCTACCACCCAAGCATCAATAATATTTTCTAAAGAAAGAATCAAAGCATCTTGCAACACATCACCTGTTACATTCTCTTCATGATTAGTTTCTTGTTGCGCGTCTCCTTCTTTTCCCTTCTGAGACTTGCAGCCTTTCTTCAAGTGTCCTTTCTTCCCACATTTTCACCACACTATCCCCGATCTGGACTTGGATCTACCTTTTCTTGACTTACTGTGATATACTGGGCTCTTTCCTCTTTCCATTTTTCTTCCCCTAGTCTCTACAGTCAAAGCATTACCTGATGTCTCACCAGAGCTTTTCCGTCGCATTTCCTCACTAAGGATTGCACTGACAACATCATCAAACTTTAAAGTACTAGATCCAGAGACAAAGTTACTAATGACCATAACTAAACCATTCCAAGTTTCTGGCAATGAGCACAAAAATAACAGAGCACTAACTTCATCATCAAAATTTACCCCTACAGAACTTAACTAACTTGTAACTGTATTAAAATCATTTAAATGGTATGCAACAGATCCACCTTCTAACATTGTCATATTAAATAAATGCTTCATAAGAAATACCTTATTTGAGGCCAAGGGTTTTTCATATAGTTTGGCCAATGCCGACATTAAACCCTCTATTGTCGTTTCCTTTGAAATATTAAACGCTACCGACGCTGCTAGGCATAGCCATATTGTTCCAAGTGCCTTTCTATCGAGAATATCCCATTCTGTGTCTATCATTCTCATCGGCTTCTTTGTCTTTCCGCTCAATGGTAGGTATAGATCTCTCTGATACAGATAATCTTCCATCTGCATCTTCCACAGCTGGTAGTTTTGGCCGTTGAATTTTTCAACCCTAAACCTACCATCTTCAGCCATTGCTCCCACTTGAACCAGGGACCCTTCTCTCCTGCAAGTTTATCAGTCAAATAGACCTTCTACTCTGATACCAGTTGTTAGTAAATTATATATTACAGAGCAATGGAACACATAAAATATTGAGGAAATATAAACATAGAAAATGCATAAAACAAAAGAGACACAGATATACGTGGTTCACCTAGTTTGGGCTAAGTCCACGAAGAAACAATTAGTCCTTCCTTTTATATTATCCAGCAAACTAAAGAGATACAACCTACAGCAGATCCACTACAACACCCTCTTTGCTCTCAATCTCCTCTCTCTTCCTCACTCAGAATACAGATATACATAGACGTAATACAATTCCCTAATATATAGTAAGGGATTGCCTTCTAGGGAAAAAAACCTAAATTAAACATAACTTTTGTCGTCAGATCATGCGCCTAATGAACGGCCCAGATTGACTAGAAATTACTAGACTTTTACAAGGCAATTTTACATCTGTTTTTATCTTTGGGTGCGCTGCCGCCTAACCCCCGCCCAAGGACCGTTGGTCCCCAGACCCCCCAGCCGAGGGGCGATCGGCCCCCCCAAACCCCCACGGGGGGGGACAAGTCCCCCCCATGTGGAGGGGTGTACAATCTTCCTAGGGTATACATCTTGTTGAAACCTTTGAATACAAAAGATAATCAGGCTCCACACCTAACATATGCACCACCTGTACAATTCGGATGATTGTACAACTGATATTACACTCAACTGGGTCTTTCTCTAATCTAATATGCATGAGTTAATTATGAGTGAATCTTCAGTTTACTAGTTGATCACTGCAGGTTAAACCCCACTATTGCAGGTTACACCCCATTACAGTAAGTTACACTCCACTACAATAAGTCACACCCCACTACAGTAAGTTACACCCCACTACAATAAGTCACACCCCACTACAGTAAGTTACATCCCACTACTACATGTTACACCCACTACTGCAAGTTACACCCCACTATTGGACCTCCCACTAATTCCTCCATCAGTTGGAACTAGTTTAACTGACTTTAAGTCATTTAGACTAAATTAAATAATTACAACTCAAAATAAACTCAACTGGTGCTCCTAATTGTAGGAGAGTTAGACCCTCAACTCAAATTAACTGAGCTAACTAAGTCAAACTAACTTAGTTAACTATTACAAGTTGTCATGAGATGTAGAATTACAATTGTATTCCCAATTTAATTCAAGGACAAATTAAATCAGGATCTTTATTGATGTTATTTTTAACATTTCTTCTTGTTATTTTCAATGCTCCCTCTCAACAAGAAATGGATTCAGATCTATCCCAATCCAATACCTTTGGAATGTTATACGTGCAACACTTGTCACTGTTGTTGTTACTACCGCAACTAAAAAAGCATCCAAACAAAATAAATTGAGTCAAATATGTTTGTAATTGTCTACTGGGAAAATTATGATGTTGTTGACTCTGCTACTAAGCCTCCTAATCTGTTGTCAACACTGCTATGCACTCCTCGATATATGACTAACATTGGTCCTCTTGCTACTGAATATTGTGGGCCCCCATAGCAAGGTAATGATCCATGAGACAAAAAACACCTCAATGGATCTTGCCCAAATTTTTGCACTATTGCGGCCATTGCTTCACATCGCCCCACCTCTCACCTAGAGGTATGGCTACATGTGCTCCTTCTACCCACTTGGCTTGAAATTTCCCCTTACTGGAAGTCTCTGATTGAGTGGATGTCTCCACTCGACCTCTTGTATGCTTCTCCATTTGTGGATGCTCCACAACTTCCTGAGGCTTCTTCTAAGGATGCATGTTGAGAGGTCTAACATGCTCCCTCTCAACCACCAAATCTCTAGTCTCTACCTTGCTAATCAAGGATTTTCATGCATGAGTTAAATATGATCTACTCATATTGTTGTTGCTACTGCTTTGATGTTGCTTTCGCACTGCTGATGCAACTACTGCAATAATCAGTCTGATATCCCCAGATCCTGAAGTACTAGCTTCCATAGGGATGCTCCCTCTGAAACTATACTCCCTCTGAGTCTCGATCTCCCTTTGGGAAATATCTCTACTCCTCATTCTGCCAATATCAATGATCACAACTCCTTTTGTGTCACTAAACATTGGCTCACTGATCTGCCCACTAGTAGCCTTCTAGCTCCATTAATAAGTTTGCACATAGGGTCTTCTCGATCTTCCTTGAACTAGAGTTCCATCAATCTACAAGGAAAACTTAAAGTCTCCTCTTCTAGTGTGATTTCAGCTCCGATACCATGTATAAATTTTTACAAATCTCGCTCTGATACCATGTATCAATTTCTACAAATCTAGCTCTGATACCATGTAGAAATTTCTACAAATATAGGTTTGATACCATGTAGAAATTTCTACAAATCTAGCTCTAATACCATGTAGAAATTCTTTGTAGATTCAAACTGCATATTATAATATGCTAAAACAATTGACTTGAATTTACTTTACTCATCAACGAAAACAATAAACGATCGATGAAATCACAAAGCAGATAAGAGAAAGAATTCAATCACACATAACATAATAATTTTCTAGGGAAAGCCACAGCTAAAAACCCCTGCTATTTGTATATTGCATTAATCTGAAAATATGAGAAGATTAAAATGATTTTCTCAAGCCCAAGAAACCTCTACACTATCTTTATCTATCTCACTACTTCCTAGACAAGTCTTGGATGAATACAATATGCTCTGCAACCTTGAGCTCAACTTGCACAAGTACTTTCTATCCTCTGCCTCACTAACTGCCTTTGACCAATACTTAGCCAAATTGCTAACCTTCCAAGATCCTACTTCCTTGTGTTGTTCCCTTGGGAATTAGCCTCTATTTAATGTTGAAATTCCTCAATTATGAATTTTGCAACCCTCATAGGCCTTCCTCTGACTGCATGCACCACCTATACAATTCAGATGATTATACAACTAATAGTACACCATCCCTGAACTCCAATCTCAATTGGGTATTTCTCTGATCTGATATGCATGAGTTAATTATGAGTGAATCTTCAGTTTACTGGTTGACCATTTTAGGTTACACTCCACTATTGCAGGCTACACCCCACTACAATAAGTTACACCCCACTATACTAAGTTACAGCCCACTACTGCAGGTTACACCCCACTACAGTAAGTTACATCCCACTACTGCATGTTACACCCCACTATAGTAAGTTACACCCCACTATAGTAAGTCACACCCCACTACAGCAGGTTACGCCCCACTATTGTAGGTTACACCCCACTACTACAGGTTACACCCCACTACTGGACCTCCCACTATTTCCTCCATTAATTGGAACTAGTTTATATGACTTTAACTCCGTTAGACTGAATTAAATAATTACAACTCAAATAAAATGAACTAGTGCTCCTAATTGTAGGAGACACTCTACATGAATCTAGTTAGACCCTCAACTTGAATTAATTGAGCTAACTGAGCCAAATTAACATAGTTAATTATTACAAATTGTCATGAGATGTGGAATCACAATTTTATTCCCAATTTAATTCAAGGACAAATTAAATCGGGATATTTCTTGATGCTATTTTTAACATTTCTTTTTGTTATTTTCAACAATTTGATCCTCTTCAAAAACCTATTCTACAAAAATAGAGACCCATCCTTTTGCTAATTAATAGCATTTGACTTTATTTCCTAGCAAAAACAATTTATTTTCTAAGTTTTGTATATATGTTGCTTAAAACCTAGTTTTATCAATGGTAGTATGGGAAATGGATAAACCAAAAGAAAGTAAATTAGTCAATCTAGATCTTTTGGTATCAAGCACCTTTTCTTCTATCATTCAAAAAAAATTGTTGTATAAGTCTATTATTTTCCTTCTTTAATTTATTTTAATAATAATGTGTCTCCTGATAATATATGTTATAAATTTTAGGTTAGTGACACCTTCAATGGGGTCTTGAATGCTTTGGTCTCAACATGATAAGATATTGTCTAATGCCACCCAAGTGTAGTTATCTATTCCATGTTTGTACCTATATCCTTGATTTGTTTATCTTTGATTGTGCTTTGTTTCATGATAAAAAAATCATGTGTGGTTAAGTCTATAAAACTACTTGGAGGTGCATTATCCTTGTGTGTTTATTGTTTTCAATGGGTTTTCATTGAAAGATTGTTCATCTTACTTGTTCCTTTTATTCTCTATAGTAGTTCCTCAATCCTTTTCCAATTTTGATATATTTTTTCTTATTCAGATTTATCTTCTTCTTCTTTGCTCCTTGCTTCATCTTCTAATCTTGTTTTTTCTCTACCTTTAAGTCTTTTCTTCTCATCTATATCAACCTCTACCTTCATTTTTTATTCTTCTTCATATCTTATTTGTTGGGAATCACGATTTCCATTAGGCAAAAACCCACAAGTGTTAGTCAACAATTGCATCACCAAAGATAAGGATCCATAAGAGGTGATTAGTCCTTGTCATGAAACACACAAGGAGTGTTGTTTTATCCAATTTCCAACAATATCCTGCTACCCCCGCCCTAACATGAGTCGAGTGTGTATCAAACCCATGATATGTAATGTAATACCACTTATTGGGAATCATGATTGCCGTTACACCAAAACCTGCAAGTGTTAGTCAACGATCACATTACCAAAGATAAGGATCCATGAGAGACGATTAGTCCATGTCGCAAAACACACG
Organism: Pinus taeda; assembly: GCA_000404065.3. Classification (NCBI taxonomy): domain Eukaryota; kingdom Viridiplantae; phylum Streptophyta; class Pinopsida; order Pinales; family Pinaceae; genus Pinus; species Pinus taeda. The sequence continues at coordinate 134,934 of APFE031311566.1, read as the reverse complement.
AGGAGCACTAGTTTATCCAATGTCCAACATTTTTTTTAGCTTCTAACTTTAATTTATCATTCTTATCCATTTCTATATTTTGTAACTTATTCTTACGATAGCTCTTATTCTTATTTCTTTGCTCTATTTTGGCAATTGATGGGTAGGAACAGTGCCTTCGTAGATTCTCAAAATGTGTAATCCTAATATAAGTACCATTTTTCTATTCTCCTTAGAATTCTTATTGCCTCTATTCTTAAGTTGGGGCATTTTTTCCAAAAAATCAATTTGTAGAGGGGTGTTATGGAATAATCACTTAGTTGAGAACAATCCCTCTTATATTTATTTTTCCATGTGTCTTAGCAGACATGTACTAGTATTCTTGTGATATTCCAATTGAATCCAATTTAACCCTATGAAAGGCCATGCAAAAAAGTTGGGAAGTTTCAGACTTGGCTTTAGCTTTTTGGGCCTTGCCAATGGATCTAATCAAAGAGTGTGATAGGATGGTTTCCCAATGGGAAAATCCTATTGTGATAATTATGTGAACTACAAGAATCCATGCATCTTTAAAATCAATATAAGTTTCAGACTTGGCTTTAGCTTTTTGGGCCTTGTTAGTGGATCTAATCAAAGAGTGCAATAGGATGGTTTCCCAATGGAAATTTACTCCTATTATGATAACTATATGCACTACAAGCATTCATGCATCTTTAAAATGAATATACTTTTATTTTCCATTTCATATATACATAAAACCAATGGCATAAATTTATGGTCTCTTAGATAAACCATATTGTATATGCCATCAATCATTCCAAAAAACTTGTTATCTTCAACCCACCAGCTTGTCAAAATATTCTTGATGTCATGATCTTGATTAAATTTCTCCATGAAGCCAATTATCATATATTTTTCATGTTCATTTAAACTATACTATTTCTAAAGCGCATATGCTTGATAAGGCATTTCACACTAACCCTCGTCATTTATTACAATCTTGTTGTCAACATTCTTGTACTTTATGATGGATTTTATGGCCTAAGAGCATGGCATAATTAGAGTTTTACATAAATTTTATGTAGATGTGACCTTATAATATTGCAAAAAACCAATTCATATACATTTCCCATCGCAAGGTCACCTAGAGTTTCTATATCATGATAGTCCTCCACTCCTAGTCTTCTATAAATCTCATCCCAACAAGGGAATGAAATTTGGTCATTAATTAGAGCTTCAATATCCTTGAAAATAGGGCTAACATGTTCAATTTCAAGCTTAGACAAGTACATTATTAGAGTGAACTATTTAGGCATGACCTCCATGTCACTTTATATCACATCAATTGGTTTTGTTATTGGTTTATTCCCTCTGGGAAATTTTTTGGATTCCTAGCTAAATTTATCCTAAGAGCCATATTATTTGAATTAACAATGGAATTGAAATTAAGAAATTTATACATTTCTTGCAAAATATATGATTTTATTAACAAGTAACAAAATTTATGCATTGTATAAGAAATAAGGTTTACAATTCAAATTTAAGCTAGCAATAAGAAATTTAAATGAGGATTGAAGGTGTTTTAAATGCTTACCTTGCAGTTTTAAAATAAAATGATCAAATGTTTAAATTCCATTGGCGATGGAGGCTTTGATAACTAGTAAGATATGAAGGAACTATAATCAAAATGTTAAGATAACAAAGTGCAAAGATCACTTTGGCTATTTAACAAAGTAAGTGATTTGCTCTACATACTCAAAACTGAAAATGATTTATGATAAAACAATATGTGCATAGGCATTATTTTATAGAGATAGATTTTAGATTTTGATTAATCATAAGTTGAAACATAGATTTAATAAGATTTGGCCATTATATTTAATTTGGAATCCCATCTACTAATTGATAAAACATTCAATTCTAGTCTATGCACTCAATAGCTATCAAAAGTGTCTTTTCACTTTGGTCACAATTTTGATCAAACTTTTCTTTTCACAAAATTCTTAACAACGAAATGATGACAATGTAAAGAAATTGGTAAAATTAAAAACTTTTTATCAAATAGTTTTTAAAAATATTTTGTAAAAGATTAAATAAGCTCTAATATATTATATGCCAAAATTCATGTTCCAATCATTAGGGAAAATCCAAATACTTACTTTGATAATGTTATTGAGATCTGAATGGTGTGTATACTCTCCCTCTGCAATGACACTGAATTCGTCTAGGGTTTCCCACACCTACATATGCTAAAGGGGGCTCTAAACTTGTGCTTCCTTCTCACACCACAAGAGACTCAGGGACTCAACTGCTCTCTTTTTTGGCATCTTCTGGAACCTGGCATCAGGTTCGGTATCGTTTCTATTCTTCCCTTCACTTTCTGTCGACATGTATGGAGGAGGACTCGGTAGACTATACGGATGACCCGTATGATTATGTGCCCATTTGGAATACTACACCTTCTCCCCTATCGGCTACGTTACTTTCTGCTCTTCTAGATACACCTGACGGTTATCCTAGGGTTGTATTTCTAACTTACCCTACCTGCCCTAGCTCCTCACGACCATCCATCTCCTCTCCTATGGAATTGATTCCTTGGCCGAGTTCTGACTACCCTCCCCCTTCTCTAGAATCCCTACATTTCCTAGCTACTTGTTTGGACTTGACTACCCCCTCTTATTCTCTAGGCATTGTTTCTACTTTCCCCTTTGTTGGCTTCCCTCACAACTCTTCTTTGGACCCGAGTCATTTATTCCCTTCCTAAGTAACCCCTATTAGAACTCCTCTATCTCATCATATTCCCTCTCCCCATCAAGTCATTGCTCCCCTATCTTTTGGTTGCTTCAAACGCCCTTTTATTGGCCTGTCTTCTTGCAGTTTTGATCTGAATGTTGATGATGTTCAAGATACCCCCCCTCCCCCCTTGAGCCCTACTTCGCTCCTCAGGTAGAAACGTCCTCCAAGTCTTGAAGAAGTCTAAGTGCGTAAAATCCACAAACAAGGGAATTCCTCTCTACTTTGCAGAAGGGATTCAGATGGGGGACATTATTGATACTGCGAACAAGGTTTTGGTTGGGAGATTTCATGGTCGCCCTTACTCCACAACGAGATTACGGCAATGGATCAATGAAATTTGGGGGCAGGCACTCTTAGAACTGCCATCAGTCACTACCCTCTTGCACGGGTGGTTCTCTCTCTGGTTCCAGCGAGCGGATTATACATCATGGGTGCTCTCAAAATATTGGCACATTGTATTGGCTCTTGTCCTTGTCAAGTGGTGGAGCCCTATGTTTGATCCGGAGCAGGAGAAATTGGGCGTTGAACCGATGTGGGTTCACTTACCAATTCTATCACTTCACTTCTGGTTTAAAGACATCTTCACCCGCATTGGCAATTCTCTTGGAACCTATCTGGATTACGAAAAATCTTATATTGTTTTGGGCAATATGTCGATGGCCCATATTCCAGCTCATCTAGACACTAGGGAGGGTTTGGAGGAGAAAATTAATTTACTTGGGAATCATTTTACTCGCATCCATATACTTGACTATGAAGGGGTTTCCTTCATATGTAGACAATGTCATAAGGTGGGTCATTTGTACAAGGAAGGTTCATTGGTTCTATCATCTTCCTCCCCAGAAAATGCACTTGAAGGCATCGGATTTGAAGACCGGACTAGTCCTCGGGAAAATTGGATGTCGAGAGAACCTGGAAATCAGAAAAAGACAAAGGTTTGAGAGAAAATGAAAGTGACTACACAATTTCTCCGTCCCTTGCCTCCTCTTACCAGGTATCGTGTGGCAGCCACAGCAACACTCTCATCAAGTAACCCTCCCTCTTGTACTTTTGTTTCATCTCTCTCACTTTTTGCATCTTTTCAGTCTCCCTCCTTGTCTCGGTGTATCATTTCATCTGCATGTGTATTGCCTCCTCTGACTTGTCCCTCGATTATTCCTCCCCCCATTCTTTCCAACACACCTCCATCCTTCCCTGAGCCTCCCCCTTCAGTCTCTTCGACTAAGGCTTCGGATGCTTTACGTCCTTCTCACTCCTACAATCTGTGCTCCTTGGACAAATCTTCTTCCTTGGACATCTGTGGAATTGGCATCATCCCTCCTCCCAAGCTCTCGGAGACCTCTCATGGTATATAATCCTCCATTTCTAAGGCCATCCATCAAGTTGGTATTGATGTGGCTGAGGGCAAACAACTTTCTATTAACTTGGTACTTAGAGCACAGAACACCCTATCTTCCCCCCCGTGAAGTGGCTATCCCTAAATTGCCATGGGTTGGCTAGCCCTACCAAAAATCTATCCTTTAAAAGACTCCTGGAAACTGAATGAGTGGATGTCATATTCCTTCAAGAAACCCTAGGGATTATTGACCTGATTATCCATGCTTTGGAATCCCTTGTCCGTGGATGGCAATTCCATGCCCTAGATGTTCGAGGGCGATTTGGGGTAATTTATTTTAGATTCAATCCCAGATATTTTAGGCTTATAAATATCTAGGGAGGTGTTGGATTCATTGGCACAGACATTTTCTCGTCCAAATTTGGGAAGGAGCTAAGATTGATCAATATGTATGGCCCCTGTAACAACAGGGCTGCTTTTTGGGACCACTTCCTTAATTTATCTCTTTTGCAAGTAGACAATATCATTTTGGGAGGTGACCTCAATTTTTCTATTGGCCTTGCTGAGTCCTGGGGGAACAATGCTTGTATTGATCCCCTATCATATTTTATGGAACTACTATTGGAAAATAATTGACTCAAAAACATCCATATGGCTAGACCTCAGCCTACCTGGAGGAATAGAAGGACTGGAGAGGCCATGCTAGCTCGAAGACTGGATCATTTTCTCATCGAAGAACCTCTTATTAGGTCTCTTTCTATCTACAGACAATAAGTGGGATCAGGTGGACTATCTGACCACTCCCCCATTTATCTTGAGATCGTTGGTCATGCCCACAAGCCTAAATCCCCCTTTAAGTTTAATTCTACTTGGTTAAAGGACTTGGACTACATCAAATTGATCTCGGACTTTTGGAAGGCTCACCCCTCTGATTCTGGTCGATCTATCTCTGAAGGATTTTCCAATAACCTGCTTAGACTTAAGAGATTAACCATTGATTGGGCCAAAGACAAGAGAAAGAAGGATGACCTCAATTTACTCAACATTGAACTTGAGCTTGCCAGTATGGAAGATATTGATGGGCGAGGTTACTCATCTGTTGAAGTTAAATCCCATCTCAATGAACTTGAGGCAGAAAGGAATAGGATTCTAAGAGATAGAGAAGAAACACAATGACTGAGGAGTTGAGCCATCTGGTTACAAGCATGGGATAATAATATGAAGTTCTATCATCAATTTGAAAATGGGTGTCAAGCTATCAATACCATATGGAAGATGACCAATGAGGAAGGCCAGAGAGTCCAAACCTTCAATCAAGTTACATCACTCAGCTCACCACATTTTAGTCAGATTTACAAGGCCCCATGTGAAGCCTTTCTTTTTGAGATTATCAGGGTGGCTGGTCTCTTCCCTCGTTTCATTGGTCATGATGCGGTCGAGGATCTCAACAAGCCTATTTATGGGGGAGTTGGAGGGCACATTAAAATGGTTTAGAAAGGATAAGAGTCTTGGGCCGAATGGTTGGTCGGTTGAATTATACTTGGCATTTTTCATATTACTTGGGAAAGATTTGTTACAGCTTATTCAAGAATGTCGACTTCGTGGTCGAATGTATGGTGCATTCAACTTGGTTTTCATTGCTCTTATACCTAAAACTGACTCCCCTCATACCTTCAACGACTTTTGACCCATCTCCCTATGTAACTACATTTACAAGATTATTGCCAAGATCATTGTTAATCACCTTAAGCCTATTCTATCTGCTCATATTTCACTTGAACAATTTTCCTTTCTAAATCACCGTCAAATTCATGATGCTATTGGCACCACACAGGAGGTCCTACACTCCATCAAGATTAAGGGACTAAAGGGAATGATCCTCAAGATAAACTTATCTAAGGCCTTTGATCATACCAGTTGGTTATATCTGAGAATGCTCCTTACTCATCTGGGAATCCCCCTCAACTTCATCAACTAAATTATGTGTTGCATTACCAAGGTCTCATATAGTGTTCTTATAAACGGATCAGCCTCCCCTTTCTTCCATGCTGAGTGTGGCCTCAAACAGGGTTTTCCCCTGTCCCCCCTACTTTTTATTCTTGTCATGGAAGGTCTAAGTCAGCTCATATCTAAAGAACAAATTCTTGGTCATCTATAAGGAATTAAGATCACCAATAACTGCATTATTACACATCTCCTATTTGTCGATGATGTTTTAATTTTTCTTAATGGGGTATTGGAAGTTCTTCATCATTTCTTACTATATTTCAATTATTCAGTTAATCCACTAGTATGGAGTGTAATCATAGGAAATCTATTATTTCATCTTTTGAATGCTCATCACATGAGATTCATTATGCTCACCATAATTTCCCTTTACACTTCTACCAATTATCTTGGGTTTAGGCTCAAACCATTCCATTATAAAATTGTTGATTAGACCTCGCTTGTGTCCAAGATTGAAAGGAGGTTGAATATTTGGCATCACAGATATCTTCCCAGGGTAGGATGTCTTGTTCTAATCAAATCTGTATTGGAAGCCACTCCAGTGTATTGGATGTCCATGACATGGATACCTAAGGTTATTTTGATGAGAATTCAATAGATGTGTTTCATATTCCTATGGAAAGGGAAATTGGACGGCCACATCTATGAGTGGGTCAGATGGGATCTCAACTCCTTTTCTAAAGTTCTTGCTTCCAAGATGGGTTGGCAAGTCCTCATTGCAAAAATTTTATGGACAGAGGTGGTTTATCATAAATATATTTGTCCCCTTCACATCCTTGATTGGGTCAAGCTCCCTTCTTGGAATCGCTCAAGTATCCCGTCCATTTGGTGAGCTGTTTTAAATTCCATAGCTTTCATCCGTGATGGACTGGCATGGAGAATAAGATTTGGCTCCTCAGTTCGCATTGGTATGGATCCATGGTCCGACTGTGGTAATGCATATAAGCTTCATCTTGATCTCATACATTTCTTATATAATTTTGATCTATCATATCTAGCTCAAATAGCAGATCGAGAGAACACTAACATTTTTTCATAGGCTTGGAAATTTGCTTTACAATTAGACATTCCTGACATCTAGAATCTAGACTGGCTCAACGACATTAATGCTCTTGCATAATCTCATGTGAGGATTACTGATGGGGAGGATGAACTCATATGGCTTCATGCCAAGCATGGAAAATATACTCCAACGGATGGGTATAATATCATTTATGTTGCGCATGATCCCCCTGCTACTGACTAGTGGTGGAGTGTATTGTGGAAGCTGAAGGCCCCACTGCGTACTATACTTTTCATGTGGATTGTCCTCCGATATAAATCCCCTATGGGAGAAAACTTAAAGAGGTGTTCTTTCCATAGACCTACCTGGTGTGTCCTTTGCCGACAAGAATCCAAGATAATTGATCATATTTTCCTTCACTGTCCCTCCATTATACCTTTCTGGACTCATGTTATCGAATCTCTCTCTATTACCTTAAGATGGCAGGGGGACATTATCCTTGAGGCCTGGAAATCGTAGTGGACAACTGATCAACCTTCTAAAATTAGGAACCTCCCTTTTATGTTTTGTTGGTCTATTTGGCTGCTTATGAACCAATCTATTTTTTAAGGGTATTGAACCTCTCTAGTCATAGGCATCTGCTCATATTATATCTTTATACACCAGTATCACAAAAGATGACCAACCTATATCTTAGAGAACTATTATCCCTGAAGTCATTAACAGGAGTCTCCCATGGGCTTATTTTTATGGATCTACCCAGAAGAATGGTTGTGGTGGAGGTGTCCTCTTACATCTATCTGATAATCATTTTTTCAAAATTCATATGGGTTTGGGCATCGGAACAAACAATTTTGCAGAGATGATCACCCTCAGGCATATTTTATACTTTGCATTATAGAAGGAGTGTAGGCATATACAAATTTTTGGTGACTCTAAGATCATCATTAATTGGTTCAACAACATATCTATTTGTCATGTGAACACACTCAGGAATATTTGGGTTGATGTTTTACTTTTGAAATCACATTTTTATTCCATCTATTGTCATCACATTTATAGGGAACACAATCACGGTTTTGATCGATTATCCAAGAAGGCCTCGATCCATCTTAGGGGTCTATGGCTTATCTAAGAGTAGAGGGGACTGGACTTCCATCAGTACTTCCACCGCCCATACATTGATCAGAGGATTCAGGGGGGAGTCAGGCCCTGATTTCATGGTTTTTTGAGCTACAGACAGATTTGTGCTTCCAGTACAGGTTTTTTATGTACATATCTATATCTGACTTCTAATTATGTAATTATTACCATACTTCCCTACGGGATTTTTTTGTACAAGAACATCTGAAAGTGAACCTCCACACTTTACTGCATATGCTTCTTAAAGCATCTACAATATGTAATTTTCAACTTATTAATGAAAATTATGATTTTTCCTTAGGGAAAAATAATTTATTGAGAGAAAAATGAACATTTTTCAAATTACTTGATATCCATTAAAATAAAAGTATATTTTTATTTATTTAAAAGAATCAACACTCTTGCGATGATATGAAAGATAGTTTACCAATTTCAGTCACAACACATTTTCAACTCTCTTTTTTAACGAAATGGTTACTTTTTATTATAAATCCTAGATTACATGGCCAAAGTCATTTGCATCATATTCCAATATAACCATAGAGGAGTCTTTTTGCCTCTACAGACACTTTGGACTAGAATTCTACATTGAAACTTTCCATATATCCTACAAAATTTACCCAACAACAAAATATATTTGCAATACATATATTAGATGAATATTAAGCAGCCTTGGAAGGCCCAAGTTCCTCATTATCTAAACTAGAGACCTATTTACCTTTGCTCATCCTTGCACCAGTTATGTCCCCACTAAAGAACTCTTGTTGTTCTTTGAGGATGGAACCTAATTTTCCAGACAAAAGTTCATGCAACTCCACTGCCTTTTTCCATCACGCCATCTCAGTCTCTAAAGGTTGGTCACCTTCTGGTGCCATTTCCAGGTGATTCAATGGCACACAAATGCGAGAATAAAGCCAAGGAAAATGGAAAATAAATGCCCAAAGGTCCAACTAAGCCAGCTTAAATAACCCTTCTTCATATAGGCTCCCACCATTACTCTCCTCTTCCACCATTAAAACAAGATCTTCATTGATCTTCATATCATTTACAGGCTCGTCCTTCCCAAGATACCAAACTAACATTACCTGTAGAAAATTTCTGGAGGCGTGAGGGGATGATTTCTAACATATTTATTCCATTCGTAAAACATGTCAAGAACCCACAACTCTGGAGATAATTGACGTCCATCATCTTGACCACTTCACGCTTAGGAAATATAGTTGATCTACTAGAGATACCACATACAATGTTTAATCCTCCAAGTGAGCTCTTATTAAAAAACATTTCCAATTTGTCCTACCCGTGGGGATTTAATACCCGATATTAGGATTTCCTGTTGTCACCATTTTTTTATAGCTCATTAAACCAAAGTTTAAATTAATTTAATTATGGCATAGGTAAGAGACCCCTGTCAATTCCATTTAATTCAAGGGCTCCAACTCCCATTACTACTCCTCAATTAGCCATACCATCAGCGTCTCCTTTTAAGTGTCTCGGAACATGAAAGAGGGAGATTTCTTCATATTTTTTTAGTTGGAGAATTATTATCTTCACCACAATGGGGAATGTAGGATCATTTGGTGATTCAAAATTTGAAATCATTCTAATGACTATCATGTAATCTTTGAGGATTTTGAGCTTTCTAATGCCTTATTTCTTGGCAATGTCCAATCCTTTCCACAATGCTAGGAATTCAACCCTATTATTAGTGGTTGTGCCTAATCCCCATGCATATTTAATCTCTTCATATTCTTTGGGACAATATATCACCCTCTTGCTCATGTCACCTCTAGCACTTTTCAACTTTTCATCACAATTAAAAGTTTGGTTTTTACTCAAACCAAAATATTTGTTTCTACATTATTGTTATCCAAGTGGATTTCATCTTTCATTAGAAATATTTTGAAATTTCTTTAAAATAAGTTTATTTTCACTTTGATCATTAGAGGAAACCTTTTACTTTCCAAAAATTCCATCAAGGTCTTAACAAAATTTTAAATGGAGTGAAACTTGTTAGGTCAAATTTGAGACATTAAAACAAAAGATCGTCAAAGCAACGATGAAGTGAATTACCACCCCCATATAGTAAATCAATTATGTCATTACCAGGTATTAATATTTTATTTTATTTTTTAATTTAGGAAACAACCATGTTGTTGCAAGACATCTATTTAATATCAGGCTTGGTGAAACTAAAGAAGTGAAGGATGAATTTCCAAATACACAAATACTTTTTTTTGTCATCTGACCAATATTAAAATCATTGCAAGATGTCAAGAGGACCTGCCACTAAAATGGGCCCTACAAGTTAATAGCTCCAAAATTTCCACTCAAATTACCAAAATAGATGACACGTATAGTGATCCATTTTGGATGATGCTTCCTAATTTGGGAGGCTTCCGATCCAAAAAATATTCCATTAAAGGAGGTGAATAAATTTGTCCTCTACCCCTAGAGTGTCATTTGAGCTTTCATAATCATTGTAGACTTCTAAAAAATTGTATCCCTTGTTAAATATGCTTGAGCTTTGTTGTTATGTTCTCTATGGTAGGTAATACTTGTACACCATTTTTCTTGTCTCACATGGAAATCTCATAGTATAAAATTTCCACATCCGCTACTAAGTAAATATGCATATATGGAGGTAGACTATGTTTCTATGAATTATCACCTACTTATTGCATGACTCCATAAATACCATGTCAATGAGCATTGATATTTTTATGAGGACCCTTTAGCCTTTCTTTGTTCAAGTATAACCAAACTCAATCTCCTATCTTGAATGTCTTTTCATTTTTGAATTGATTATGCCATGTCTTGTATTTTTCCTTTGACTTCTTCAATGTCTATTGTACTTGCAAATGGATTTGCCTAACCTTATCAACCTTCAATACTTATCATATGGCATCTATTGAAAATGAAACAAGAAAAACCTAATTTAATTTTTTCCTTGAATTAAATTAGGAATAAAATTGTAATTCCACATCACATAACAACTTGTATTAGTTGACTAAGTTAATTTCACTTAGTTGGCTCAGTTAATTTGAGTTTAGGGCGTGTCTTGATTAATTTGAGTTGACGGTATAACTTGAGTCATGTAGAGTGTCTCCTACTTTATAGGAGACTTGGTTGAGTTTATTTTGAGTTGTAATTAATTAATTCAGTTTAATTGAGTTAAAGTCAGTTAAACTAGTTCCAATTGATGGAGGAACTAATAGGCGATCACACGGTGGGGTGTTGCTTCATTAGTTCAACCAGCTAACTAATGATTCACTCATAAATAACTCATGCATGTCAGATCTGAGAATTACGCAGTTAATATTGGAGTTCAAGAATAATGTACTATCAATTGTATAATCATCTGAATTGTATAGGTGGTGCATTGATCGAAATCTTGATTAGGGGCAAAAATTTGCAAGTGCTCATAATCACTTGAAAACTGAATGACTACATCTATCTCGGAAATACAATCCTAACACAACTTTTTTCACTCAAAACGGAGTTCATATGAGAAAGATAGAGACTTTTGTTCACTTTGCCAAACAGAAGAATTTTGCAAAAAAAAAAGTATAGTCACTACCCAGTCAGCAGTCAGTACTACTGATGTGGCAGATGACTGTGTAGGTCAAAAGTTTCGTCAACATCCAGTGAGGTCACGCCAATTGGCGCTTTATGATTGATCTACAGTTTGATGAGTTGGCTTTTTTTTATTGGAGGGAGAAGGACCAATGAGAAGGAGACATGTGCCCGGAGGCCACCATGTGTCCCTCCCCAAGGGCCTATTAGCATCGGTGCGCAGTGACAAAATTTTATTTACAAGTCGGCAGAGTTGAACCCACAAACTCGCCCACACAAACCCAAAGCCTTACCACTATGTCGCGACATCATTACTTAACATACTATGGTTGCGATATGTATTCATGTGATAAACTGTGGCGGTTAGGGGAGGAGACGGCTAGCCCCCTCTGCATGTGACCAACACTGCAAACCAAGAGCCAACACTAATTGCTAACTACACGCTTAAGGAGCTCACTGAAGTTTAACACTAATTAAACCATGATTATCCTTAATTAAAGCACGGATTAACTTGGCAGTAGTTTCGGTGGGTCTGACAAATCCAGCATTGCTCCATTTTTGGCGGGGTTAACTGGAGTTTCTCCAGATTTGGTGGAGTTTTCCTAGGGAAAACTGAAGAGACCATAAATTATTCAATTTTCAACCAATTTAGTCTCAAAAAGAGTCATTGCTAGATGATTTGGATGCTCTGAACACAATGGAATGGGTTGCAGAGGCAAAAAGGAACATTTGTACATGATTTTGCTACGTTGGTGTTTAAGGAAGCCTAAGGCCACTAGGAGAGGAGGTCAAGCCTAGATCAGCTGAAGTCCAATTGCAGAGTTTGAATAGTCATTTTTCGGGTTTTTGAGTCTTCTGAATCCAATGGAGTAGGTTGCAAAGCCATTGGAGCACTGCAGATGCATGTAATCATAGAATTGACCATAAATCCAAAGAGGGCCTAGCCATTGAAGCAGGTCCAAGGAGATGTAGCCTAGGAGTGAACTTCTTTATCAGCTTTGTGTTATGAGTTGTTGTTTTTTACTTCTTTGCAATTTACTTGTTGTATATGTGTTTTAAATAGCTATTTAACCTCATAAATTGCTCACAAAAGACACTTAACACTTGACACAATTCTTCACATTTTGGTTAATGTGATACAATCCTAGACACATTTTTGCATAGCATTAACAAGTTTCCCAAACATACAGATCAAGTTGGTATCAAAGAAATGTTAGCTCATTTTAACCATGAGATGGTTTGCCAAGGTTAGCTATAAAATTAGCTATTGGTTTTGTATTTGTGCAATTAGAATTTAACTATATTCAAGTTTATGTGTGTAAGCTAAAGAAAGGAGATGGTCTGAGATGCTTCTTTGTTGAGAAACTTTTTGAAGCTTTGTGAAGCTTTTTGATGCATTACAAGTGTGATGGCAGCTTCAACAAGTGATGTTTCTAATCCATCTTACTTAACAAGACTCTTTGATTTAGAGATGTTACAAGAACTTATCATCATGAGAGATATGGTGCAATATATGACTGAATATAGGAAGGAGAAGGATGAGAAGCAAGATCTTGTTGAAAAGATGCATGAGATGGAGATTCAACTCCATGATGTCAAGGAAACCCTAACCAAGTATGTGCATGAAAATGAGGTATGCAATTCAAGTATGTCCTCCATTTCCTCTCAAAATGAATGTTTTGGTTCTTTTGAAAGACACACTAGAGGAATAAGGTCCAAATTATTGATGAAGATGGGTTATGAAGGTAAAGGGTTAAGCAAACATGCAAAAGGCATAGTTGAGCCAATTGTTGTTGAAGAAAGGCCTAGGTATTTGGGTCTTGGTTATGGACAACATGATAACAAATGATCCAAAGCCAAGGAGGCACATGAAGGTGTTCCAAGAAGGACTTTCATTACATTTTCATTACCTCAAGCTTGTAAAGTTTGTGTTCATGAGGAATGCAAAAGTTGTATACCCACTTTGCAAGAAGATGCTCATAAGCATACAACTAGTGGAAATGGAAAACAAGAGGATTTTGAAATCTCTAAGGTCATTGAAACCATTGTTGGTATTCTGAAGAGAGCCACTACCTCATCAAATTCACCTCTTCAAGAAGGAGACAAAGCTGAATGTGCAAGGTATAAATCTGCCTTTAATCAACTTCCTTTTGATTATGATAAACATGGTAAATCTTCATATAAGATTTGGAGAAAATTTACATGTCCTTTTTGTGGTTTGAATAACCATACTATTTCGAGGTGTTAGAAGAGGATAGCCATACACAAAAAACTTTCAAAACAAAAGAGACAGAAATCCAAAGGTCCATTGGATAATGGAAACCATGTTGAAAAGAAGATGCAATTATTTTGCACTCATTCCATAAGCAGGGTCATCTTGTAGACAAGCGTTGGACTTTGCATCCAACAAGTCACCCACGACATTTGAATAATATGGAGAGAGATTTTGGCAATAATGGAAAAGAGGATTCCATAATTAATGTGGGTCAGGATGATACACATGATGAAGTGCAGTTGAAAGAAGCACAGTTGAAATGGTTTGGAAAGAGATGGTTAGATTTCTTAACCAATTAAGGCCTTGCATTTATTTTGATAATTGATGCAAATCTTGCCTTATTGATGCATTTCTTTGTTATTTGGATACATTTATTTTCTCCTAAAAGTATGATGCATATTGCATAAAGAAAGATGTTTGAAAAGTAGAGTTTTGTTGACTCACTTAAATGCAACTAAGATGGCAATTTGCAACTACAAATTTGCATTCATGTTGCATTCTTGAACTTGCATGTTTACACTAGGAAGGTGTTCAAAAGTGGAGTATGTTGACTCACTTTATTGCAGCAAATTTGGTCATTTCAGCTCTTTAAGTACTCATACATACCAATGGGATTCTTGTACCTGTGATTGTACTTGTGAGAGAGTTGAGAATTGATATACATGCATGAGAGTTTGTGTGTGAACAATGGAATTTTTAATAGTTTCATTGTGCTTGAACATGCATGAGTGATTGACTTGTGTTGGTTGATTGTTTTGTTTACGTGTTGTCAACTTGAGAATTTTGATCATTTGCACATGTATGAGTGTTGGCTTGTGTGTTCAATTGAATGTTACATATATGTTATATCGACTTGGAAGAGTTGATTGTCTCCAAAGATGAAAGGGAGATGTGACGAATTGTTTCAAGAGAATGTAGAATTCTTGTTGTAAATCGTCAAGTTGTTGTACATGTTTTTGCTTGACTTGAAAGTCAGTTGTTTGAAGAAGCATGTTTTGTCAACTTGTGTTTAATCGATGGTTTATACACCAAGATGTAAGAGTACATGGCGAGGTTCACATGATGGGACATTTGTTGCTTTAAAGAAGTAAAAGGAAGAGGTCTTCAAGTTATATTCTTGCATGAGTGTTTTTCAAGGTTAATGGTGTTTCTTGTGACAAGATGTCGCGGAATTTTGAAAGGTCCATGCTTGAGAAAAAGTTTCATGATTAGCCTTCATTCTCAAATCATGACATGAGCAACATGTTAATACTAGAAGATGATGGAATCAAGAAGCGAAAGTGAACAAAAATACCAAAAAAATTGCAGCCATTGTAGACCATTTGATGTGTTGACGCCAAAAAGCGAAAGAGATGGCGAATGCATTTTTCCAGATTTGGAATTTGGAACCGTGGAAGTAAAAGAATGGTCATTTATTATTTTTTATTACTGATATTGGAACTCATTATTGTAGTTCACTCAGATGGGCTTAACTTGGAAAAGTGGTTTCCAAGGAAAAGCTTACATCAAATGCATGTTTTGCAAAGGAGGAACATGATTCTCAATGGGAAGGCCATCAGTCAGATTTCCAAGCACCGAGGGATCGCTTTGGTACAGCAGAGTGTTTAATCAGCAAGCAGCTAGAAAGTGTTAGATTGGGTCAGTAGCAAAAGGAGAACATTGGTTGAAGTGTCAAGCCATTTGCAAGGCAAGGCATGTTAGTGAACCCAAGTGGTTTTCATGGAGATTTTTTCAAGTAGAATCAATTGATAGAACATAAGAAGGAGAAGAGTATTCAGCTCTCATTAGATATCCAATTTTTGTGGATCCAAAAGCCTGTCGGTGGGAATGAGTGATTGGAATTTGGATTAGGGGGGAAATGTTGCTCAAAAATCAAGTGCTCAGAATTGCTCGAAAACTAAACGACCACATCTTTGTTGATGATATGATCCCAACGCAACTCGTTTCACTCAAAACAGAATTCGTATGAGAAAGATAGAGACTTTTGTTCGCTTGCAAAAGAATACAGTCACTACCCAGTCAGACGTATGTACTGCTGACATGGCAGATGATTGTGCAGGTTAAAATTTTGGTCAACAGCTAGTGAGGTCACACCAAGTGGCGCTTTATGATTGGTCTACAGTTTGATGAGTTGGCATTTTTTTAATTAGACGGGGAAGGACCAATGAGAAGGAGACATGTGGCCTCAAAACGGCTCCGGAAATTTAGGACCCGAAAAACTGCTAAAAATAGTAAACTATGCTATAATTAATGAAACTGAAAAAACTGAAACAAGCACTAGAGGGGATCCAAGTGGAATTAGCGGGTGGCCACCAATATGCACCTGGATCACCTTCTCCCCTATCAGCTACGTTACTTTCTGCTCTTCTAGATACATCTAACGGTTATCCTAGGGCTGGATTTCTAACTTACCCTATCTGCCCTAGCTCCTCACGACCATCCATCTCCTCTCATATGGAATCGATTCCTTGGTCGAGTTCTGACTACCCTCCCCCTTCTCTAGAATCCCTACATTTCCTGGCTACTTGTTTGGACTTGACTACCCCCTCTTATCCTCTAGGCATTATTTCTACTTTCCCCTCTGTTGGCTTCCCTCACAACTCTTCTTTGGACCCGAGTCATTTATTCCCTTCCTAAGTAACCCCTATTAGACCTCCTCTATCTCATCATATTCCCTCTCCCCATCAAGTCATTGCTCCCCTCCCTTTTGGTTGCTTCAAACGCCCTTCTATTGGCCTGTCTTCTTGCAGTTTTGATCTGAATGTTGATGATGTTTAGGATACCCCCCTTCCCCCCCTGAACCCTACTCCGCTCCTCAGGTAGAAAAGTCCTCCAAGTCTTGAAGAAGTCTAAGTGCGTAAAATCCACAAACAAGGGCATTTCTCTCTACATTGGAGAAGGGATTCAGATGGGGGACATTATTGATACTGCGAACAAGGTTTTGGTTGGGAGATTTCATGGTCGCACCTACTCCACAACGAGATTACGGCAGTGGATCAATAATATTTGGGGGCAGGCACTCTTAGAACTGCCATCAGTCACTACCCTCTCGCACAGGTGGTTCTCTCTCTGGTTCCAACGAGCGGATTATACATCATGGGTGCTCTCAAAATATTGGCACATTGTATTGGCTCTTGTCCTTGTCAAGTGGTGGAGCCCTATGTTTGATCCGGAGTGGGAGAAATTGGGCGTTGAACCGATGTGGGTTCACTTACCGGGTCTATCACTTCACTTCTAGTTTAAAGACATCTTCACCCGCATTGGCAATTCTCTTGGAACCTATCTGGATTACGACAAATCTTATATTGTTTTGGGAAATATGTCGATGGCCCGTATTCTAGCTCATCTAGACACTAGGGAGGGTTTGGAGGAGCAAATTAATTTACTTTGGAATCATTTTACTCGCATCCATATACTTGACTATGAAGGGGTTTCCTTCAGATGTAGACAATTTCATAAGGTGGGTCATTTGTACAAGGAATCTTCATTGGTTCTATCATCCTCCTCCCCAGAAAATACACTTGAAGGCATCGGATTGGAAGACCGGACTAGTCCTCGGGAAAATTGGATGTCGAGAGAACCTAGAAATTAGAAAAAGACAAAGGTTTGAGAGAAAATGAAAGTGACTGCACAATTTCTCCGTCCCCTGCCTCCTCTTACCAGGTATCGTGTGGCAGCCATAGCAGCACTCTCATCAAGTAACCCTCCCTCTTGTACTTTTGTTTCATCTCTCTCACTTTTTGCATCGTTTCGGTCTCCCTCCTTGTCTTAGTGTATCATTTCATCTGCATGTGTATTTTCTCCTCTGACTTGTCCCTCGATTATTCCTCCCCCCATTTTTTCCAACACACCTCCATCCTTCCCTGAGCCTCCCCCTTCAGTCTCTTCGACTAAGGCTTCGGATGCTTCACGTCCTTCTCACTCCTACAATCTATGCTCCTTGGACATTTGTGGAATTGGCATCATCCCTCATCCCAAGCTCTCGGAGACCTCTCGTGGTATATAATCCTCCATTTCTAAGGCCATCCATCAAGTTGGTATTGATGTGGCTGAGGGCAAACAGCTTTCTATTAACTTGGTACTTAGAGCACAGAACACCCTATCTTCCCCCATGTGAAGTGGCTATCCCTAAATTTTCATGGGTTGGCTAGCCCTACCAAAAATCTATCCTTTAAAAGACTCCTAGAAACTGAATGGGTGAATGTCAAATTCCTTCAAGAAACCCTAGGGATTATTGACCTGATTATCCATGCTTTGGAATCCCTCATCCTTGGGTGGCAATTCCATGCCCTAGATGTTCGAGGGCGATTTGGGGTAATTTATTTTGGATTCAATCCCAGATATTTTAGGCTTATAAATATCTAGGGAGGTGTTGGATTCATTGGCACAGACATTTTCTCGTCCGAATTTGGGAAGGAGCTAAGATTGATCAATATGTATGGCCCCTGTAACAACAGGGCTGCTTTTTGGGACTACTTTCTTAATTTATCTCTTTTGCGAGTAGACAATATCATTTTGGGAGGTGACCTCAATTTTTCTATTGGCCTTGCTGAGTCCTGGGGGCACAATGCACGTAATTGATCCCCTATCAGATTTTATGGAACTACTATTGGAAAATAATTGACTCAAAAACATCCATATGGCTAGACCTCAGCCTACCTGGAGGAATGGAAAGACTAGAGAGGCCATGCTAGCTCGAAGACTGGATCATTTTCTCATCGAAGAACCTCTTATTAGGTCTCTTTCTATCTACAGACAATAGCTGGGATCAGGTGGACTATCTGACCACTCCCCCATTTATCTTGTGATAGTTGGTCATGCCCATAAGCCTAAATCCCCCTTTAAGTTTAATGCTACTTCGTTAAAGGACTTGGACTACATCAAATTGGTCTCGGACTTTTGGAAGGCTCATCCCTCTGATTCTGGTCGGTCTATCTCTGAAGGATTTTCCAATAACCTGCTTAGACTTAAGAGATTAATCATTGATTGGGCCAAAGACAAGAGAAAGAAGGATGACCTCAATTTACTCAACATTGAACTTGAGCTTGACAGTATGGAAGATATTGATGGGAGAGGTTACTCATCTGTTGAAGTTAAATCCCATCTCAATGAACTTGAGGCAGAAAGGAATAGGATTCTAAAAGATAGAGAAGAAACACAACGACTGAGGAGTTGAGCCATCTCGTTACAAGCATGGGATAATAATATGAAGTTCTATCATCAATTTGCAAATGGGTGTCGAGCTATCAATACCATATGGAAGACGACCAATGAGGAAGGCCTGAGAGTCCAAACCTTCAATCAAGTTACATCACTCAGCTCATCACATTTTAGTCAGATTTACAAGGCCCCATGTGAAACCTTTCTTGTTGACATTATCAGGGTGGCTAGTCTCTTCCCTCGTTTCATTGGTCATGATGCGGTCGAGGATCTCAACAAGCCTGTTTATGGGGGAGTTGAAGGGCACATTAAAATGGTTTAGAAAGGATAAGAGTCCTAGGCCGAATGGTTGGTCGGTTGAATTATACTTGGCATTTTTCATATTACTAGGGAAGGATATGTTACAGCTTATTCAGGAATGTCGACTTCGTGGTCGAATGTATGGTGCATTCATCTTGGCTTTCGTTGCTCTTATACCTAAAACTAACTCCCCTCATACCTTCAATGACTTTTGACCCATCTCCCTATGTAACTACATTTACAAGATTATTGCCAAGATCATTGCTAATCACCTTAAGCCTATTCTATCTGCTCATATTTCACTTGAACAATTTTCCTTTCTAAATCACCGTCAAATTCATGATGCTATTGGCACCACACAGGAGGTCCTACACTCCATCAAGATTAAGGGACTAAAGGGAATGATCCTCAAGATAAACTTATCTAAGGCCTTTGATCATACTAGTTGGTTATATCTAAGAATGCTCCTTACTCATCTGGGAATCCCCCTCAACTTCATCAACTAAATTATTTGATGCATTACCAAGGTCTCATACAGCGTTCTTATAAATGGATGAGCCTCCCCTTTCTTCCATGCTGAGTGTGGCCTCAAACAGGGTTTTCCCCTGTCCCCCCTACTTTTTCTTCTTGTCATGGAAGGTCTAAGCCAGCTCATATCTAAAGAAAAAAGGCTTGGTCATCTATAAGGAATTAAGATCACCAATAATTGCATTATTACACATCTCCTATTTGTCAATGATGTTTTAATTTTTCTTAATGGGGTATTGGAGGTTCTTCAACATTTCTTACTATATTGCAATTATTCAGTTAAGCCACTAGTATGGAGTGTAATCATAGGAAATCTACTATTTCATCTTTTGAATGCTCATCACATGAGATTCATTATGCTCACCATAATTTCCCTTTACACTTCTACCCTTTGATTAAGGGCTCAATTATCTTGGGTTTAGGCTCAAACCACTCCATTATAAAATTGTTGATTAGACCTGGCTTCTGTCCAAGATTGAAAGGAGGTTGAATATTTGGCATCACAGATATCTTCCCAGGGTAGGATGTCTTGTTCTAATCAAATATGTATTGGAAGCCACTCCAATGTATTGGATGTCCATGACATGGATACCTAAGGTTATTTTGATGAGAATTGAATAGATGTGTTTCATATTCCTATGGAAAGGGAAATTGGACGACCACATCTATGAGTGGGTCAGATGGGATCTCAACTCCTTCTCTAAAGTGCTTGCTTCCAAGATGGGTTGGCAAGTCCTCACTGCAAAAACTTTATGGACAGCGGTGGTTTATCATAAATATATTTTTCCCCTTCACATCCTTGATTGGGTAAAACTCCCTTCTTGGAATCGCTCAAGTATCTCGTCCATTTGGCGAGCTATTTTAAATTCCATAGCTTTCATCTGTGATGGACTGGCATGGAGAATAAGATTTGGCTCCTCAGTTCGCATTGGTATGGATCCATGGTCTGACTATGGTAATGCATATAAGCTTCATCTTGATCTCATACATTTCTTATATAATGTTGGTCTATCATATCTAGCTCAAATAGCATATCAAGAGAACACTAACATTTTTTCATAGGCTTGGAAATTTGCTTTACAATTAGACATTCCTGACATCTAGAATCTAGACTGGCTCAACTACATTAATGCCCTTGCATAATCTCATGTGAGGATTACTGATGGGGAGGATGAACTCATATGGCTTCATGCCAAGCATGGAAAATATACTCCAAAGGATGGGTATAATATCATTTATGTTGTGCATGATCCACCTGCTACTGACTAGTGGTGGAGTGTATTGTGGAAGCTGAAGGCCCCACTGCGTACTATAGTTTTCATGTGGATTGTCCTCCGATATAAAGCCCCTATGGGAGAAAACTTAAAGAAGTGTTCTTTCCATAGACCTACCTGGTGTGTCCTTTGCCAACAAGAATCCAAGATAATTGATCATCTTTTCCTTCACTGTCCCTCCATTATACCTTTCTGGACTCATGTTATTGAATCTCTCTCTATTACCTAAAGATGGCAGGGGGACATTATCCTTGAGGCCTAGAAATCGTTGTGGACAACTGCTCAACCTTCTAAAATTAGGAACCTCCCTTTTATGTTTTGTTGGTCTATTTGGCTGCTTATGAACCAATCTATTTTTTAAGGGTATTGAACCTCTCTAGTCATAGGCATCTGCTCATATTATATCTTTATACACCAGTATCACAGAAGATGACCAACCTATATCTTAGAGAACTATTATCCCTGAAGTCATTAACAGGAGTCTCCCATGGGCTTATTTTTATGGATGATCACCCTCAGGCATATTTTATACTTTGCATTATAGAAGGAGTGTAGGCATATACAAATTTTTGGTGACTCTAAGATCATCATTAATTGGTTCAACAACATATCTATTTGTCATGTGAACACACTCAGGAATATTTGGGTTGATGTTTTACTTTTGAAATCACATTTTTATTCCATCTATTGTCATCACATTTATAGGGAAGGCAATCAGGGTTTTGATCAATTATCCAAGAAGGCCTCGATCCATCCTAGGCGTCTATGGCTTATCTAAGAGCAGAGGGGACTGGACTTCCATCAGTACTTCCACCGCCCATACATTGATCAAAGGATTCAGGGGGGAGTCAGGCCCTGATTTCATGGTTTCTTGAGCTACAGACAGACTTGTGCTTCCAGCACAGCTTTTTTATGTACATATCTATATCTGACTTGTAAATATGTAATTATTACCATACTTCCCTACGGGATTTTTTTGTACAAGAACATCTGAAAGTGAACCTCCACACTTTACTGCATATGCTTCTTAAAGCATCTACAATATGTAATTTTCAACTTATTAATGAAAATTATGATTTTTCCTTGGGGAAAAATAATTTATTGAGAGAAAAATGAACATTTTTCAAATTACTTGATATCCATTAAAAGAAAAGTATATTTTTATTTATTTAAAAGAATCAACACTCTTGCGATGATATGAAAGATAGTTTAACAATTTCAGTCACAACACATTTTCAACTCTCTTTTTTAACGAAATGAGTACTTTTTTATTATAAATCCTAGATTACATGGCCAAAGTCATTTGCATCATATTCCAATATAACCATAGAGGAGTCTTTTTTCCTCTACAGACACTTTGGACTAGAATTCTACATTGAAACTTTCCATATATCCTACAAAATTTACCCAACAACAAAATATATTTGCAATACATATATTAGATGAATATTAAGCGGCCTTGGAAGGCCCAAGTTCCTCATTATCTACACTAGAGACCTATTTACATTTGCTCATCCTTGCACCAGTTATGTCCCCACTAAAGAACTCTTATTGTTCTTTGAGGATGGAACCTAATTTTCCAGACAAAATTTCATGCAACTCCACTGCCTTTTTCCATCACGCCATCTCAGTCTAAGGTTGGTCACCTTCTGGTGCCATTTCCAGGTGATTCAATGGCACACAAATGCGAGAATAACGCCAAGGAAAATGGAAAATAAATGCCCAAAGGTCCAACTAAGCCAGCTTAAATAACCCTTCTTCATATAGCCTCCCACCATTACTCTCCTCTTCCACCATTAAAACAAGATCTTCATTGATCTTCATATCATTTACAGGCTCGTCCTTCCCGAGATACCAAACTAACATTACCTGTAGAAAATTTCTGGAGGCGTGAGGGGAGGTTTCTAACATATTTATTCCATTCGTAAAACATGTCAGGAACCCACAACTCTGGAGATAATTGACGTCCATCATCTTGACCACTTCACGCTTAGGAAATATAGTTGATCTACTAGAGATACCACATACAATGTTTAATCCTCCAAGTGAGCTCTTATTAAACAACATTTCCAATTTGTCCTACACGTGGGGATTTAAAACCCGATATTAGGATTTCTTGTTGTCACCATTTTTTTATAGCTCATTAAACCAAAGCTTAAATTAATTTAATTATGGCATAGGTAAGAGACCCCTGTCAATTCCATTTAATTCAAGGGCTCCAACTCCCATTACTACTCCTCGATTAGCCATACCATCAGCGTCTCCTTTTAAGTGTCTCGGAACATGAAAGAGGGATATTTCTTCATATTTTTTTAGTTGGAGAATTATTATCTTCACCACAATGGGGAATGTAGGATCATTTGGTGATTCAAAATTTGAAATCATTCTAATGACTATCATGTAATCTTTGAGGATTTTGAGCTTTCTAATGCGTTATTTCTTGGCAATGTCCAATCCTTTCCACAATGCTAGGAATTCAACCCTATTATTAGTGGTTGTGCCTAATCCCCATGCATATTTAATCTCTTCATATTCTTTGGGACAATATATCACCCTCTTACTCATGTCACCTCTAACACTTTTTCAACTTTTCATCACAATTTAAAGTTTGGTTTTTACTCAAACCAAAATATTTGTTTCTACATTATTGTTATCCAAGTGGATTTCATCTTTCATTAGAAATATTTTGAAATTTCTTTAAAATAAGTTTATTTTCACTTTGATCATTAGAGGAAACCTTTTACTTTCCAAAAATTCCATCAAGGTCTTAACAAGATTTTAAATGGAGTGAAACTTGTTAGGTCAAATTTCAGACATTAAAACAAAAGATCGTCAAAGCAATGATGAAGTGAATTACCACCCCCATATAGTAAATCAATTATGTCATTACCAGGTATTAATATTTTATTTTATTTTTTAATTTAGGAAACAACCATGTTCATATGAGAAAGATAGAGACTTTTGTCCACTTTGCCAAACAGAAGAATTTTGCAAAAAAAAAAAAGTATAGTCACTACCAAGTCAACAATCAGTACTGCTAATGTGGCAAATGACTGTGCAGGTCAAAAGTTTCGTCAACATCCAGTGAGGTCACGCCAATTGGCGCTTTATGATTGATCTGCAGTTTGATGAGTTGGCTTTTTTTTATTGGAGGGAGAAGGACCAATGAGAAGGGGACATGTGCCCGGAGGCCACCACGTGTCCCTCCCCAACGACCTATTAGCATCGGCGCGCAGTGACAAAAGTTTATTTACAAGTCGGCAGAGTTGAACCCACAAACTCGCCCACACAAACCCAAAGCCTTACCACTATGTCGCGACATCATTACTTAACATAGTATGGTTGCGATATGTATTCATGTGATAAACTGTGGCGGTTAGGGGAGGAGACAGCCAGCCCCCTCCGCATGTGACCAACACTGCAAACCAAGAGCTAGCACTAATTGCTAACTACACGCTTAAGGCACTCACTGAAGTTTAACACTAATTATACCATGATTATCCTTAATTAAAGCACGGATTAACTTGGCGGTAGTTTAGTTAGGTCCGACGAATCCAGCATTGCTCCATTTTTGGCAGGGTTCACTGGAGTTTCTCCAGATTTGGTGGAGTTTTCCTAGGGAAAACTGAAGAGACCATAAATCCTTCAATTTTCAACCAATTTTGTCTCAAAAAGAGTCATTGCTAGATGATTTGGATGCTCTGAACACAATGGAATGGGTTACAGAGGCAAAAAGGTACATTTGTATATGATTTTGCTACGTTGGAGTTTAAGGAAGCCTAAGGCCACCAAGAGAGGAGGTCAAGCCTAGATTAGCTGAAGTCCAATTGCAGAGTTTGAATAGTCATTTTTTGGGTTTTTGAGTCTTCTGAATCCAATGGAGTAGGTTGCAAATCCATTGGAGCACTGCAGATGCATGTAATCATAGAATTGACCATTAATACAAAGAGGGCCTAGCCATTGAAGCAAGTCCAAGGAGATGTAGCTTTTGTGTTATGAGTTGTTGTTTTTTACTTCTCTGCAATTTACTTGTTGTTTATGTGTTTTAAATAGCTATTTAACCTCACAAATTGCTCACAAAAGACACTTAACACTTGACTCAATTCTTCACATTTTGGTTAATGTGAGACAATCCTAGACACATTTTTGCATAGCATTAACAAGTTTCCCAAACATACAAATCAAGTTGGTATCAAAGAAATGTTAGCTCATTTTAACCATGAGATGGTTTGCCAAGGTTAGCTATAAAATTAGCTATTGGTTTTGTATTTGTGCAATTAGAATTTAACTATATGCAAGTTTATGTGTGTAAGCTAAAGAAAGGAGATGGTCTGAGATGCTTCTTTGTTGAGAAACCTTTTGAAGCTTTGTGAAGCTTTTTGATGCATTACAAGTGTGATGGCAGCTTCAACAAGTGATGTTTCTAATCCATCTTACTTAACAAGACTCTTTGATTTAGAGATGTTGCAAGAGCTTATCATCATGAGAGATATGGTGCAATATATGAATGAAGATAGGAAGGAGAAGGATGAGAAGCAAGATCTTCTTGAAAAGATGCATGAGCTGGAGATTCAACTCCATGATGTCAAGGAAACCCTAACCAAGTATGTGCATGAAAATGAGGTATGCAATTCAAGTATGTCCTCCATTTCCTCTCAAAATGAATGTTTTGGTTCTTTTGAAAGACACACTAGAGGAATAAGGTCCAAATTATTGATGAAGATGGGTTATGAAGGTAAAGGTTTAAGCAAACATGCACAAGGCATAGTTGAGCTAATTGTTGTTGAAGAAAGGCCTAGGTATTTGGGTCTTGGTTATGGACAACATGATGACAAATGCTCCAAAGCTAAGGAGGCACATGAAGGTGTTCCAAGAAGGACTTCCATTACATTTTCATTACCTCAAGCTTGTAAAGTTTGTGTTCACAAGGAATGCAAAAGTTGTATACCCACTTTGCAAAAAGATGCTCATAAGCATACAACTAGTGGAAATGGATAACAAGAGGATTTTGAAATCTCTAAGGTCATTGAAACCATTGTTGGTATTCCGAAGAGAGCCACTACCTCATCAAATTCACCTCTTCAAGAAGGAGACAAAGCTGAATGTGCAAGGTATAAATCTTCCTTTAATCAACTTTCTTTTGATTATGATAAACATGGTAAATATTCATATAAGATTTGGAGAAAATTTACATGTCCTTTCTGTGGTTTGAATAACCATACTATTTCGAGGTGTTGGAAGAGGATAGCCATACACAAAAAACTTTCAAAACAAAAGAGACAAAAATCCAAGGGTCCATTGGATAATGGAAACCATGTTGAAAAGAAGATGGAATTATTTTGCACTCATTCCATAAGCAGGGTCATCTTGTAGACAAGCGTTGGACTTTGCATCCAACAAGTCATCCACGACATTTGAATAATAAGGAGAGAGATTTTGGCAATAATGGAAAAGAGGATTCCATAATTGATGTGGGACAGGATGATACACATGATGAAATGCAGTTGAAAGAAACACAATTGAAATGGTTTGGAAAGAGATGGTTAGATTTCTTAACCAATTAAGGCCTTGCATTTATTTTGATAATTGATACAAATCTTGCCTTATTGATGCATTTCCTTGTTATTTGGATACATTTATTTTCTCCTAAAAGTATGATGCATATTGCATAAAGAAAGATGTTTGAAAAGTAGAGTTTTGTTGACTCACTTAGATGCAACTAAGATGGCAATTTGCAACTACAAATTTGCATTCATGTTGCATTCTTGAACTTGCATGTTTACGCTAGGAAGGTGTTCAAAAGTGAAGTATGTTGACTCACTTTATTGCAGCAAATTTGGTCATTTCAGCTCTTTAAGTACTCATACATACCAATGGGATTCTTGTACCTGTGATTGTACTTGTGAGAGAGTTGAGAATTGATATACATGCATAAGAGTTTGTGTGTGAACAATGGATTCATTTTTAATAGTTTCATTGTTCTTGAACATGCATGAGTGATTGACTTGTGTTGGTTGATTGTTTTGTTTACATGTTGTCAACTTGAGAATGTTGATCATTTTCACATGTATGACTGTCGGCTTGTGTGTTCAATTGAATGTTACATATATGTTATATCGACTTGGAAGAGTTGATTGTCTCCAAAGATGAAAGGGAGATGTGACGAATTGTTTCAAGAGAATGTAGAATTCTTGTTGTAAATCGTCAAGTTGTTGTACATGTGTTTGCTTGACTTGAAATTCAGTTGTTTGAAGAAGCATGTTTTGTCAACTTGTGTTTAATCGATGGTTTATACACCAAGATGTAAGAGTACATGGCGAGTTTCACATGATGTGACATTTGTTGCTTTAAAGAAGCAAAAGGAAGAGGTCGTCAAGTTATATTCTTGCATGAGTGTTTTTCAAGGTTAATGGTGTTTCTTGTGACAAGATGTCGCAGAATTTTGAAAGGTCCATGCTTGAGAAAAAGTTTCATGATTAGCCTTCATTCTCAAATCATGACATGAGAAACATGTTAATACTGGAATATGATGGAATCAAGAAGCGAAAGTGAACAAAAATACCAAAAACATTGCAGCCATTGTAGACCATTTGATGTGTTGACGCCAAAAAGCGAAAGAGATGGCGAATGCATTCTTCCAGATTTGGAATTTGGAACCGTGGAAGTAAAAGAATGGTCATTTATTTATTTTTTATTATTGATATTGGAACTCATTGTTGTAGTTCACTCAGATGGGCTTAACTTGGAAAAGTGGTTTCCAAGGAAAAGCTTACATCAAATGCATGTTTTGCAAAGGAGGAACATGATTCTCAATGGTAAGGCCATCAGTCAGATTTCCAAGCACCGAGGGATCGCTTTGGTACAGCAGAGTGTTTAATCAGCAAGCAGCTAGAAAGTGTTAGATTGGGTCAGTAGCAAAAGGAGAACATTGTTGAAGTGTCAAGCCATTTGCAAGGCAAGGCATGTTAGTGAACCCAAGTGGTTTTCATGGAGATTTTTTCAAGTAGAATCAATTGATAGAACTTAAGAAGGAGAAGAGTATTCAACTCTCATTAGATATCCAATTTTTGTGGATCCAAAAGCTTGTTGGTGGGAATGAGTGATTGGAATTTGGATTAGGGGGGAAATGTTGCTCAAAAATCAAGTGCTCAGAATCGCTCGAAAACTAAACAACCACATCTTTGTTGATTATATGATCCCAACGCAACTCGTTTCACTCAAAACGGAATTCGTATGAGAAATATAGAGACTTTTGTCCGCTTGCAAAAGAATACAGTCACTGCCCAGTCAGCAGTCTGTACTGCTGACATGGCAGATGATTGTGCATGTCAAAAGTTTGGTCAACAACTAGTGAGGTCACACCAAGAGACGCTTTATGATTGGTCTACAGTTTGATGAGTTGGCATTTTTTTAATTAGACGGGGAAGGACCAATGAGAAGGAGACATGTGGCAAGCCTGGAGGCCACCACGTGTCCCTCCCCAAGGGCCTATTAGCATCGATGCGATGACAAAATTTTATTTGCAGTTTGGTGGAGTTTAACCCACGACCTCACCCACACAAACCCAAAGTCTTACCACTTTGTCGCGACATCATTACTTAACATGCTATGGTTGTGATATGTATTTCATGTGATAAACCATGGTAGTTGGGGGAGGAGAGGGCCAGCCCCTTCGCATGTGACCAACACTGCAAAGCAGGGACCATTGCTAATTGCTAACCATGCTAATTGAATTTTAACACTAATTAAACCATGTTTATCCTTAATTAAAGCACAAATTAACTTGGCGGTACTTTTGACGGGCCCGACAAATCCAGCGTTGCTCCATTTTTAGTGGGGTTACTGGAGTTTCTCCAGATTTGGAGTTTTTCTACGGAAAACTCAAGAGACCATAACTTCTTCAATTTTCGACCAATTTTGTCTCAAAAAGAATCATTCTAGATGATATGGATGCTATGAACCAGGAGAGGAGGTCAAGCCTAGATCAGCTAAAGTCCAATTGCAGAGCTTGGATAGTCATTTTGGAGTTTTTGGGTCTTCTGAATCCAATGGAGTGGGTTGCAAAGCCATTGAAGCACTACAAGTGCATGTAATCAGATAATCAACCATTAATCCAAAGACAACCTAGCCATTTAAGAAAGTCCAAGGAGATGTAACCCGAGAGAGGTGAACTCATTTATCAACTTTGTATTATGAGTTGTGTTTTACTTCTCTGCGATTTACTTCTTGTATATGTGTTTTAAACAGGTAATTAACCTCATAAATTGCTTATAAAAGACACTTAACACTTGACACGCAATTGCTCACATTTTGGTTAATTTGAGACGATCCAAAACACATTTTTCTTAACACTGATGAGAGAGATTGCATAGCATTGACAAGTTTGCCTAACATTTAGATCATGCATGCAGTCAGAGGAAGTCTTATGATGGATGGCATGATTCCAATTGAGGAACTTCCCTAATTGATAGGGGTTAATTCCGAAGGAAATAGTGCAAAGAAATAGGGACTTGGCAAGCGATAAATTGGTTAAGTATTGGCCTAAGTTTGTCTAGGAAGTTGTGAGGCAGATAGAGATAGTGCAAAGGTTGTTCAGGCTAGAGAAAAGTATTATAATATTCTCATATTTTCTAACTAATGCAATATACAGATAGCAAGGGTTTTAGATGTGGATTTCCCCAAGGAATCACTGTGTAATATGTTGATTGAATTCTTTCTTTTGTATGCCTCTTGATTTCTCCATTGTTTAATTGTTTCCATTGATGAGTAGAGTAAATTCAAGTCTATTGTTTTAGTAAATTACAATTAGCAGTTTGAATCTACAAGGAATTTCTACAGCATTTTTCATCACTCCTACTTAATGATCATATACAACATCTAAAGGTGAATATGGTAAATATCTAAAAGTTTCAAAAAAGGACTTGCTAGTGGAATGTGGGACTACATTGTCATAAGAATGTTGAATATAAACCAAATCTTCATTCCAAGTCCTTAGATGATCCTAGTAGTAAACCATCAAAATATGAACCAATTTCATTTTTAATACTTCTATTTTTCCATTCATCTAGAGATGGAAAGTTGAAGATATCTTCAACTTTGCGACCATCTTCTCCTAAAGTGTAGGCATGTTGTGGCCAGCAACAACCCCCCTTCTTATTTAGTTTTATTGCTAATACTAAATAAGTGGGGACCCTTATTTAGAAATTCTTAGTGCTTGTATTCCTTTTTTTTAATAAAACTTACTATCTAAACCTTAGGAGAATACCCAAAAAATCTAAAAAGACTTAAGTTTAATGATAAAATTCGAATAAAACCACTCTCTCATTAAAAATCGTCGCATCGCTAAATGGTAATGAATGCCTTCCTACAAGCGGAATCCTAAGATTGCAAGATCATGATGCGAAATCACGCACTAAAAGATACTCATCGCATCGCATGCCTCA
The DNA here is from genome assembly GCA_000404065.3 of Pinus taeda. Taxonomy (NCBI): domain Eukaryota; kingdom Viridiplantae; phylum Streptophyta; class Pinopsida; order Pinales; family Pinaceae; genus Pinus; species Pinus taeda. Next base: position 104,114 of record APFE031311566.1, on the reverse strand, counting down.
AATATCACTTAAGGTGAAATGCCTCAAATCGTCGATATGTGATGGTGAATCTCGCATATCACATTTTGCAGAAAACACGTTAATGGATGATTTGCCACACGCAATGAATTAGCGATATTGCGAAGCAAATCGCAAAATCACCTTATCGCAGATCTACACGGCTCGTTGTTCGGAAAAGCTTTTTCCATAAATTGATACCCAGTTATGCACGTTAATGTTAATTAATAAGTTAGTTGGCAACCATTAATGAAATATGTTTTTGATTTGATCGAAGATCCATTTCACGTAGGGTGATATATTTTATATGTTTTCGGCATTTAAAGCTTTCTCGTCACCTTTTTCTTATCATTACTTTTGCCTCATTTATAAATTGCAGGAGCGAAGAGCAGACAGGTATACATAGCAGTGTTCAGAATATTATGGAAAAGAAGGGTAAAGCTCTGAGTTCTGAAGATAAAGAAATGACGCCCTTATACACAGACACCACTTGTAACAAAGATGTCGGTATTACCACTTAGGAAAGCATGTACAACCTACTCGAGGAAGAAAATCCCAGATCAATAGAGGTTACAACAATTGCAGATTCACGGAGGTCGATTGAGATGTCTATTACAGAACTAGCATGTTCGTTCTTGCACCAGATAGTGGTGAGGCCCAAAATTCTCCCATACAGGGACATGGTCAAATGGGTACTGGATAGTGCTGATATCACAAACAGATAATTTAAGACTCAGAACCAAGAACTCATGGAGTCGTTCTTTCCACAAAATTTAAGGTCTATATCCTTTAACAAAAAGCGCGCAAGAGGCGAAAATCGCACCAGGGAAGCCCGGATCGAGAAACGGAGGTAGTTTCTGATTAGTGCTTAGCGCTAATCGCACATCGCTAGGCAAAACCCCTCTAAAAGGAAAGCCTTTAATCGCTCAGTCACCTATAAGCTCAAAAATTTGTAGGAAAAAGTGCTAAAGGCAAAAGGAAAAACCCGAATTCTAAAACCAGTGGTATGTAAATATTTACCAAATGTACAGCATTTACAGATAAGCAGAAGACGGAAGGCTCAAGAGAGAGCAGAGTCCATCAAAAGGTTAACCAAGTTGAATTGGGATTCTTACTGGACGTACTTGGTAAAACCACACAGTCGATGCATGACTCTCAAATGTATCATTAATTCTGCCGAGAAGATGGCACCAGCACTTGCCGATTTCATTTTCGCAGGACAGCTAAAGTCGTAGGTCGGCCAGCGAACTCTCCTCAGGCAAATGTTGAATGCTTGTGACTACAAGGAACATATACATAGACAGTTAGTTGCCAGTTTTAGTTTTAGATTCAGTTTTAGTTTGGCTTTATTTTTGCATGAAATGAGGACGGTCATTTAAACTGCATCCTACATTTTGGTAATAAATTATTTTTAGATTTAGCTAGTAGTATTTAAACCCTTCTCATGCATTTAGAGAAGGGTCCTGAAATTTGTCAAAAACTTGTCCTCGGAACATGCACTTTTGCACACTCTGATGAGGTTTTGATGAATGAATGGAACAAGATTTATTAATATCTACGTTTAATATCTACTACTGATGTTGCACTTTTGTACTCTTAGTAGATGTTGGATTAAGAAGAGATAAATCATTATTGTTGAAGCTCATAAGTAAAACTAATTATAAATGGTACTTTTATCTCTTAACTATTTCTGCTTGTGTGTTAAGGTGATATTCATGTTCAATTATTTATATGTGAATGCTTGAATGCTTAAGTTATCATTTGACACTTCTGTACAGTGATAGACATTTATTTATATTTAATATGAGTAATTTATTATGTGGTATGTTTTCCACAATTGTTTCGTCTAACTTTTTATACGAAATGGTTTATCTTTATTGAATTCTTTTCTCATAGCAGTTGAATGATCTTTATTGCCAATTTCCATTTGAAATCATTTTAGATCACATAACTGAGAGATTAAATCCCGGATTAGTTTTAGAATTAGATATTTATGTTCATTATAATACAATTATATTAGATTTAGAATAGATGCATTTTACTTAGAAGTTATTACGAAGGAAATATCAATTATCAACACACACACATAAATTGGGAAATTGGTCCCATATCTCCAGTCGGACCCACTATACCAAACGGAAAAGGAGCTACTAACCACCCCTTGTTGTAGACCTGATTCTTGAGGCTTCAACATATTTGGTGCTAGAAGGAGGGCCCCGAACTATGAATGGCAAGTAAATCTAAATCTAAATACCATTATGAGAGTAAATCGCCCTCACCATCTCCCCCGACTTCTCCATCGGATTTAGAATATTTAAATCTTGAGCAAGAAGTCGATAAAACAACAACTACTGCCATAAACCCGGGCATTTCAAAGAAATCTACTATTGAACCTCCTGAATTTGAATCTTTGATCCATAAACTTCATCGATTTTCTATATCACCTCAAAGATCTGAAAAATCTCAAAGTAGTGTGGCTTCGCAATATAACCCTGCTCATCCTCTTACAAGATTGAAGAGCGAAAAGTTTGGTATTGAACCAACTGAGTTACCTCTACCTACAAGAAAAAGAGCAAGGAAATCACCTAAAAGGTCTGATAGCGAGACTCTTTCGTCATCATCATCCATTTCAACCTCTCAATCGCGAAGTCAACCATCCACCCCTCCACTTCAGATTATTGTCCACCAGTCCACTAGAGCTTCCACATCTCCTTCTCAATCATCTGGAACTGTAATATCCTCATCTTCCCAACTGCAGGGATCATCTTCTGCGCTTTCCTCTGTTAGTAGTTCAACGATAGCTCAATCTCCATGGAATAACCCAGGGGTAGTCTTAATGTCTACGCCCTTGAGTCAAATACCGGCCCATCCTGAAAAATGGCTGCCTAAGTTCAATCCTGAAACAGGCATGCTAGCAGAAGAACATATAAATAACTTTATGTTATCTATAAATCTCAATGGGGTCACTAATGAAGACGTTGTTGTTCGGCTCTTTCCTTACACTTTGCAAGGAGTAGCCGTATCATAGTATTTTTCATTACCATCCGGATCTATTACTAGTTGGGATATTTTCCAAGAACAATTCTTGACTAAGTTTGGAGATGACAGGTCTACCGCGACACTGATCAACGACCTGTCTAACCTTAGGGCTGAGTCAAAGGAACCTATCAAAGATTTCAACTCATGTTTCAATAAACTGTTGAAAAAAAATCCTACCGCTTCCAAGCCTAGCAAAAAAATTCAGAATGAATGGTATATATCTGCTCTACCATCAAACATAGCAATCTTCGTTGATAGGGCTAACAAAACAACTTTAGCTGACAATATGAAGGAAGCAATAGTGGTAGAGAAATGTATCATAGCCTTAGAAAAGAAAAACGTCGTTGATGAACGAAAATCTAAGAAGGTTACTTTTAAGGAAGATCCAAAGAAAAATAATCGAAAGACCCATTTGATTTAGAAGGATTGAAAAAAGTTTTGAAAACCATGTCTAACGAAATGGTTGACATTAAGAAACAAGTAGCAGAAACTTCTTCTAAAAATCCATACAAGCCTTATAGAAGAAATCCTTCAACTGATTCAAAGCCTCCCAATGCTATTACAGATGCTGAATCAGAAGAAGAAGAAGAGGAAATTGCTACCAAAAAACCTACCAATGAAGAAGAAGTTGTAGAAGTACAAGGAATGTGGGATTTCATCTTCCCAAATGAAGAGGATCAAGAGGCATCGCCGGTCAGTACTAGAAATAGAAATCAACTCGATCCTCCTCAGCCTACTCCTAAGCCAAAGAGCACAAGCTCGATGTCTAGGGATAAAGTCGCAGCAAAGAAGACATCATCCAAAGCGACTCAAACAAGCCCAGTCCAAACAAATTCACCAACTCAATCTAAAACATTAATTGTTTCTGATGAGATGGAGTATAATATCATAGAATACATGAAGAATACTAGGGCAAACATTACTTTTTATGAGTTGAGCAAGTTAAAACATCAGCAAAAGATTATTTTAAAAGAATTACAAGCAGTACCAGTTGCACTTTTGCCCGCCGCTGTAATCTCGCAAGCTTCTCATAAGATGGGAAAACCTCCAACTAATGCGACTAATAAATTTGATCCAAACGATATCGTTTTAATTGGAGGGAGGTCAATATCTCACACTCCCCCATTTCTTCTTACTTATGAAGTTTTCAGCAAAAATTTGCATAATTATTTAGTTGATTCAGGAGCTTCATCTAATATCTTACCTAAATCAATATGTGCAAAGTTGAACGTTCAACCTCAAAAATCTGTTGTACACATAGTTCAGCTGGATCGGTCGTAAGTTGAAGTGATCGGTGAACTAAATCAAGTTACCATAAGGTTGTCATCTAATCCAAAGGTATGTCAAGTTATCGACATTTTAGTTGCAGACGTTCCAGAATTTTATGGCATAATTCTTAGCAAAGATTGGTCTGCAAAGTTTCATGGATATTTCGCAACTAACTGGTCGCATATGTAGCTCCCTTACAATGGTAACCAAATCAAATAAAGGTTGAGCAAGAAAGACATCAGAAATACATAGTAACAAAATTGGAAGGAGAAAATGAACTTGTAGCATACAACAACAATATAATTGGCAACTATTATGTTGATTCTTTCTTAGGAAATTTTAATGCTCATACTTCACCTTACTTAGAACATTCTGTTTTATTTCAAGTAAAAAAAAAAGTCTCAAACAAATAGTTCTAAATGTGTTAATTTCGTAGATAGTCCTGTAAATAAATCTTTATTTTGGAAGTTATTTTTTTACGGTTCTAAGTCTAACGAAGGAGCAGGAGCAAGATGCGTACTAATCAGTGCAGAAGGAAACAAAACTACGCTAACTTGTAGACTCGAGTTTGATTGCACCAATAATACTGCAAAATACGAGGCTTTAGTCCAAGGATTATACAAAGCAATCGGATTAGATATCAAATATCTACAAGTCTTCGGAAATTCTGAAATTGTTATTAGACAGGTACGAAATACTATACATTGTCTATCAGGACATTTAAAGCATTATCAATCTTTAGTACAAGATCTGACTGAACATTTTATAGCATTCAATATTTCATCAATTCCCAGACTCCAAAATGCTAGTGCTAACCTCTTAGCAAAAGTAGCTTCCAAGCTCATTCCCTCGGAAGACTATAGCCACGATAGATTTTCAATTAAATTAATATTTAGAGTTTCAATTCCTGATAACATTACCAATTGGGGAGTTTTCAACAATGATCCTGATATTGTAAGCTTCCTCACATCAGAAGGATCTTACACTAATCAGATAATAGATGAGGACCAACATGACAAACAATTGCAACAAGATAGCACTAATAATGCTATGCCAAAATCAGTGGTCAAATTGGAAGACTTATATGATTTAAAAGATCAATTCAATAGATCTACCAATTCAAAACTTCAAAGTTCAACTCTGAACTATGAATTAGTAAATCTAGGATCTGATACCAAGCCGCAGAATATCAATCTAGGTCTTGGCCTAGCCCCTAAAGAAAGATTAGCGTATGTTCTTCTCCTGAAACAATACAAAAGTGTCTTTGCTTGGAACTACGATGAACTTAAGACTTAAGACACTTCTATCATTCAACATACTATCCCAATGATAAATGATGAAAAACCTGTCCATCAAAAGCTAAGAAAGATCCATCCTAATCTAGAAAACTGGATCAAATCTGAGCTCAATAAGTTATTGAAACCCAAAATCATTTTTCCCGTTCAACATTCTAAATGGGTTTCCAATATGGTTCCTATTAGAAAGAAAAATGGAGACATTAGAATCTGCATTGACTTTCAAAATCTTAACAAACCCTGTTAAAAAATAATTTATGTTTGCCTCCCATGGAACAAATATTACAGGCAGTTGCAGGGTTAGAACTAATGTCCTTTTTGGATGGTTTCTCCTACTACAATCAAGTTTTGGTCCATCCCGACAATCAATTAAAAACTACGTTCATAACCAAATGGGGTATTTATGCATATCAAAAGATGTCTTTCGGTTTAATCAATGTTGGCGCCACTTTTCAAAGGGCCATGGACATCGCATTTAAGGGATTAGTAAACAAATCAGTAGTAATCTACTTAGATAATATAACTATATATTCCAAAAAACGAGGTAATCATCTCAGAGATTTAAAACAAATCTTCCAACGTTGCAAAAGGTATGGACTTTCACTTAACCCAAAAAAGTCTTTTTTGCATTAAGTGAAGGAAAACTTCTTGGATTTATAGCATCAAAATCTGGAATCCATATTGATCCTAACAGAATCAAGGAAATTTCTGAAATACCCTTGCCTCACAATAAGAAAGCTATGCAATCTTTCCTTGGCCAGATTAATTTCGTCAAGAGATTTGTTCCAGATTTTTCAAGGATCATATCTCCTTTACAAGCAATGATTAAAAAGAACTCAATTTTCAAATGGGGTCAAGACGAATATGAAGCATTCAATCTGATTAAACAAGCGATTGTAAACGCTCCATCTTTAGCAACTCCCAATTTTTCTGATCCTTTCATTTTATATACATTTGTCTCTGATAGATCATATGCTGCAATACTCACTCAAGCAAATCAAGGGAAGGCGGAAGCCCCAATTTCCTTTTTCAGTTCAAATCTACAAAGTGTTGAATTGAATTATTCGGACGTCGAGAAACAAGCTTACGCTGTTTTCAAAGCGATCAAACATTTTAGACCCTTTCTGCTTAAAACCCATACAAAAATCATAATACCATTTCCAGCGGTAAGAAATCTCTTAGTACAGAAAGATATGGGTGAGAAAAGAACCAATTGGGTTACTGCCTTACAAGAATATGACACTGAAATTAAACCAGCAAATATTGTAAAAGGTCAAGGCTTTTGCAAAATACTAGTTGGAGCATTGCTTATTTCTGAAATACCATCTTCAGAAGTACAAATGTACGAGGTAAGCCTAAACGATGTTGAATCATTATACGCTCATATCATATTTTATCTAAAGAACGGGTATGCTCCTTCAAACCTCGATTATACAAAGAAAAAAGCTCTAAGGTTGAACACTAAGCAATACCAACTCGTGAACGATGTACTTTTTAGAATGAATTATGATTATGTTCTCCTTAGATGTCTTGAGAAATCTGAAGCTGAAAAGGTATTGCAGGAACTTCACGATGGGCCAGCAGGTGGACATTATGTTGGAGATGCTACGGCACATAAAATCCTGCGCGGAGGCTATTATTGGCCAACATTATTCAAAGACACACATAGCTACGTAAGGAAATGTCAAGTTTGTCAAACTGCTGCTGGGAGACAAAAGAAACCATCATTGTCTTTGCAACCAGTCAACATTGACCAGCCTTTTGATCAATGGGGATTGAATATAATAGGTGAGATCATTCCTCAGTCTTCTAAACAGCATAGGTATATCCTTATAGCTATAGATTATTTTACTAAATGGGTAGAAGCAGTTCCTCTCAGGACAACTAACGCCGAACAGATCATTGATTTCATAGATCAGTTCATAATCACCAGGTTTGGTTTACCTTCTTCTTTAATGTTTGATAATGCGTTGTATTTCTCTGGCAATGCTATCACTGAATTTGCAATCAAAAGAGGCTTTAAGCTTAAATATTCTGCCAATTATTACCCACAAGGGAACGAGTTAGCTAAATCAATGAATAAAAACTGAATCAGAATCATTAAGCGAACCATTGATCAAACTCATAAGAATTGGCACAAATCCTTAATATATGCTCTATGGGCAGATCGAATAACGCAGAAAACCTCTATTGGCACTTCTCCCTTTAATTTAGTTTATGAGAAAGAAGTGGTCCTTCCAACTCTCTAGTGATTCCTTCTTTGGCCTTAGTTCAATATATTGACGAAACGTCAACTTCTTCCTTACAACTAAGGCAACTGCAAATGCTTAAGCTAGAAGAGCAACGAGAACGGGCTAAAATAACTCATGCTCATCACCAAGCATTAGTAAAAGCTTCTTTTGATTCAAACATGATATCCATAAAGGACTTTCAGATTGGAGATCTAGTTTTAAAATGGGAGAAGGCTCATGAAGAAAAGGGCAAACATACGAAATTTCAACGAATGTGGCTTGGCCCTTTCCAAATTGCAGAAATCATAGGTCCATCTACTTTTATGTTACAAGATTTAACAGGAAAGAGAGAATCTTTACCTGTTAACGGGCAGATCCTCAAAAAATATTTTCCATAGGAAATCATTCTTCTATTTTTGTAGATTAGTTTTTCCTTTATTTTCATAATAAAATCAATTGTAAATGGTTACATTTGGAAATCACAAAAAAGACAAGTATTTCTTTTAGATTTTATTTTTTCACTTGTATAAATAGAATTGTTTTATAAAATTGGTCATTATTATTGAAAGATACAGTCAAAGGCTATAAGCCTAAAAATAATACTAGTTTTAACCTTGTAAATTTTGATAATAAAAAAAACAACCTTTAGCGAGAATTGGTTTTATGTCAATCAAATAAAAAGTATCAATAACAAAATGAAGATTCTTTGTAAAAAAAAGCTTTCCAAAACACTCTACAATTTTCGTACAGAGCTATTCTTAAGGAAACAATGACTTCCTCCCCACTTAGGAAATTACGAGCTTCAAGGAATAATCCAGTGATACACTTTGACTTAAAGAATAAGAGGTCTCATCACGAGCCGACTTATCATGATCATAGATATTATAGCTCGCTGACTTTGCCAAAACTACATACCACAACAAGGCAATGACTCGAGATTGTTACAATTAAAAGACAAGGGGTCTCATCACGAGCCAGCTTGTTCAGCAAAATTATAAATCAAGTGAATGGCGTTGTCATAATTTGGCTACCAAACCAAGGCATTGTTCTTTAAGGATTAAAATAAAATAAAATAAAAATAAATAAAAAAACAATAAGTGTGGATATGGATTTCTCTTTGAAAATCGTATATTTTTCCATGTAGGATACAGGATCATTGTTGGATTATAGGTAACCCTGTCGAGGCTATAAACGTCTGCTGGCAGCAGAGGCTCTACCTACGACAAATGAGCATATTTAAAACTGATTTACAGAGAAGTCTTTATTTTTATCTTTATAAACTAAGTAATAACTAATGTAGATACAATGACTAGCTCTATGAAGTTAATAACCAAAGTTAACATAAAAGATACAAACTATCATTAACAGCTGAAAGCATGATGTACTTTATCTTTCTATAATGAAGTTTGATTTTCTAGAAAACTTTTCTGTTTTAGAAGTTTAGAAAATTCAAAAGAAAAGCAGAGATAACTGGTTCTTACAAGTGAATCGCCAATTGTTGTGGCCAGCAACAACCTCCCTTCTTATTTAATTTTATTGCTAATACTAAATAAGTGGGGACCCTTGTTCAAAAATTCTTAGTGCTTGTATTCCTTTTTTTTAATAAAACTTACTATCTGAAACTTAAGAGAATACCCGAAAAATCTAAAAAGTCTTAAATTTAATGATAAAGTTCGAATAAAACCTCTCTTAATAAAAAACGTCGCATCGCTAAAAGGTAATGAATGCCTTCCTACAAGCAGAATTCTAAGATTGCGAAATCACTCACTAAAAGATACTCATCGCATCGTATGCCTCAAATATCACTTAAGGTGAAATGTCTCAAACCGCCGATATGCGATGGCGAGTCTCACAAATCGCATTTCGTAAAAAACACATTAATGGATGATTTGACACACGCAATGAATTAGCGATATTGAGATCTGCAATATTGCGAAGCAAAACACAAAATCACCTTATCGCAGATCTACACGGCTCGTTGTTCGAAAAAACTTTTTCCATAAACCGATGCCCAGTTATGCGTGTTAATGTTAATTAATAAGTTAGTTGGCAACCGTTAATGAAATATGGTTTGATCTAATCAAAGAGTCATTTCACGTAAGGTGATATATTTTATATGTTTTTGGCATGTAAATCTTTCCCGTCACCTTTTTCTTATCATTACTCTTGCCTTATTTGTACACTGTAGGAGTGAAGAACAAAGAAGTATACATAGCAGTGTTCAGAATATTATAGGAAAGAAGGGTAAAGCTCTAATTTCTGAAGATAAAGAAATGATGCCCTTATACACAAACACCACATGTAACAAAGATGTCGGTATTACCACTTGGGAAAGCATGAACAGCGTACTCGAGGAAGAAAATCCCAGAGTAATGGAGGTTACAGCGACTGCAAATTCACGCGAATCGTTTGAAGTGTCTATTACAAAAATAGCATGTTTGTTCTTGCATCGGATAGCGGCAAAGCCCAAAATTCTCCGATACATGGACATGGTCAAATGTGTACTAGATAGTGTCGATATCACAAACAAACAATTTAAGACTACGAACCAAGAACTCATGGAGTCGTTCTTTCCACGAAATTTAAGGTTTATATCCTCTAACAAAAAGCGCGCAAGAGGCGAAAATCACCCCAAGGAAGCCCGGATCGAGACACGGAGGCAGTTTCCGACTAGCGCTTAGTCTTAATCGCGCATCGTTAGGCAAAACCCCTCGAAAAAGAAAGCCTCTAATCTCTTAGTCCCCTGTATGCCCAGAAATTTGTAAGAAAAAGTGCTGAAGGCGAAAGGCAAAACCTAAATCTAAAACCAATGGTATTTATCAACAATATCCTCAAGTGGTATGTAAATATTTACCGAATGTACAGCATCTACAGACAAGTTGAAGACAGAAGGCTCAAAAGAGAGCAGAGTCCATCAAAAGGTTAACCAAGTTGAATTGGGATTTTTACTGGACGTACTTGATAAAACCACATAGCTAATGCATGACTCTCAAATGTATCATTAATTCTGCCAAGAAGATGGCGCCAGCACTTGCCGATTCCATTTTCACAAGACAGCTAAAGTCGGAGGTCGATCAGCCAGGCAAATGTTGACGCTTACAACTACAAGGGACAGACAGAGACATAGTTGCCAATTTTAGTTTTAGATTCAGTTTTAGTTATAGTTTTGCTTTATTTTTGCATCCTATATTTTTGTAATAAATTATTTTTAGATTTAGCTAGTAGTATTTAAACCATTCTCATGCATTTAGAGAAATGTCCTAAAATTTGTCAAAAACTTGTCCTCAGAACATACACTTTTGCACCCTCCGAAGAAGTTTTGATGAATGAATGGAACAGGATTTATTGATATCTACATTTAATATCTACTACTGATGTTGCACTTTTTTACTCTTAGTAGATCTTGAATTAAGAAAAGATAAATCATTATTGTTGAAACTCACAAGTAGAACTAGTTATAAATGGTACTTTTATCTCTTAGCTATTTCTGCTTATGCGTTAAAGTGATATTCATGTTCAATTATTTATATATGAATGCTTGAATGCTTGAGTTAACATTTGGCACTTCTGTACGGTGATAGCTACTTATTTATGTTTAATATATGAGTAACTTATTATGCGATATGTTTTTCACAATTGTTTCGTCTAACTTTTTATACGAAATGGTTTATCTTTATTGAATTCTTTTCTCATAGCAGTTGAATGATCTTTATTACCAATTGCCATTTGAAATCATTTTAAATCGCATAACTGAAAGATTAAATCCCAGGTCAGTTTTAAAATTAGATATTTATGTTCATTAGAATACAATTGCATTAAATTTAGAATGAATGCATTTTACTTAGAATTTATTAGGAAGGGAATATCAATTTTCAATACACACACACACACACACACACAAATTGGGAAATTGGCCCCATATTCCCAGTCGGACCCACTATACCAAACGGAAAATGAGCTACTAACCAAGGTCTAGACCAGGTGGGTATCCTCCTTGTTGTAAACCCAATTCTCAGGGCTTCAACAAGGCCCAAAGGTATTTAAGAACTCTAGTCTCTTTGTTTGAGATGATGCTCCTTATTATCTTAAAGTACACAATTTTCAAACATGATTGCTGCATCCGATCCCCTAATGGTCAAGCACACAACATGATTCACTACACGGCATGAGAATGCACATATTAATAAACATGTCCAGTTTTTAAAATAGATAGTCATGTCCCCACCTAGTTCTTGGAAAGCCAATTCAAATCCATGGAGATGCTCTGCCATGGCAAAATTGGTACAAGTAATGGGCGGTATAAGCTTGCTTCCTTACTTGGTTTACTAGAATGATGGAGTATGGATCATTTAATAAACCACGCTATGTCTTCTTTCTTTAACTTGGCTAATACACATACCTTTGTAAGTTGGCCACTATTTTCACAACACCTAAATGCCTAGTAAATTTGGAGGTGTGAACCTTTAACAAATTGTAATATTTCTCAGTTAGGAAAATAGAGCTTTTTGGATTATAGAGAAACCCATCTTAGATATGATAATTAACCTTGCTACCACCACCTTCATGAATATTTTATATATCTTTGTATACATCATGGGTGAAGGGATCCATGTGCATAAAAGTACCCAAAGTTATGATCTTGGGTGTAGATGGCATTAAAAGCATTTCTAACAACATATTAGTATTCCCCCTCTTAGATTTGATAAAATTGTTGTAAAAATTATCAACTTGTAATGTTTTATTCCCTCAAGCTTATTCTAAGCTTGCAAATATTTTGGTGGTCCATGATTAATATGGATGATGGTTTCCTTACCCATCAACTAGTGCTTCCTTGCATCCAAATTGCTCCCAGAACATACCCACTTAGCTTCCTTGCATCCAAATTGCTCCCAGAACATACCCACTTACATCTAACTCCACTTTTATGGACTAATTTTCCATTCCATCTCTTTAAAATTCTTACGTTGATTCAAGGTAATATGCTCTTCCCTAGAAGAACTAAAAATATATATATCACCTAAATATACTATTACAAATGAATTTAGAAAGGGACACAATACATCATTCAACAAATGCATATTAGTTAATGCATTACATAAACTAAAAGGCAATACATACCATTCATATAAACATTGCCTCGTCTTAAAGGCAACATTCCAAGTTTCTTTTTCATGCCTTTTTAAAATCCTTATGCTCATGCTTGCTCCATTGGGAACTATTATTGTTGGTCATTATGCCACATAGAGTGGTGTAGCCACATTTACAAGGATGCTATGAAATTTTAGTTGTGTTGCAACGATACATCTCTCAATCTTAGTGACTCTAATAGGTTTTTCCCTCTTAATGATAGCCTCCATCATTGTAGGAACAACCTTGAGTTCTTTTGCACCAATTACATACCATAGTACAGCAAGGAATGCTTAGAAAATTTGCATTTCTTAATGTTTGATTGTTGCTTTTTCAAGGTCTCAAACACCTACATAAGACGTTTGTTGTTGGTTGTTTTGCCACATGGAATGGTGTAGTCACATTTAAAATAATGCAAAGAAATTTTAGGATGCATTGTGTTGCTTTCATTAAGCCTCCCAATTTAAGTCACAGTGATAGGATTTGTAGGAACAACCTTAAGTTCCCATCCACCAATCACATGCTCCAAATACCCCAAGAAATGCTTAGAAAATTCACATTTCCAAGTCTTTAACACCTACAAAAGATGTACAACATGTCCTTCCTAATAGAGCTTAAAAACAATATATTGTTCAAGTATATTATTACGAATTAATTTAAAAAGTGACACAATACATCATCAAATGCATAATGAGTGAATTGGCAAGGATGGTAGAGGAACGTTAGGGTTTTCAATGCTACAAAATGTGTCTCCTCTAAGTTTTGGCTTGGTCCTGGTTTCTATGGAGATCTATGTCCCCAAGGATCTCATATTTTGTCAAATGATGGTAGAGGGTCATGGATATTTGGAAGTATATGTGTTGGGGTTGTATCACAATGGGTTGGCACTAAGACCTGCATGGGCAATTGAGTCGTGCCTCTTGCAAATTCTTTCCTTGATGGCTACATTCCCACGACGGATCTCTACATTATTAACCCAAATTTATCATTCAATGGTGGTTTCCTTGTGACTTGTGGCATAAGAAAGTTTGGAGAAGATAAAAGGGTTTTGAATGATGGGTTTATTTTCATTGCAATAGATTCAACTTTGCAACATTATATCTAAATTAGTAATGTATCTTTCGATAAGTTATGGCTTTTTGGCATAGGAGAGTCTATTGTATCAGCGTCCCAAACATTGTTCATGTAGATCTACTTATCTCTATTACCATCACATCATTCAGGGTTGAGATTTGGGGTGAGAAGATCTGAAGGTAGGGAACATGAAGTCTATAATGTTTGTATGCAAGGGTTGTCAACCAAATCTTAATCTAGAAGCTCCTAATTCATATCTAAAACATTGGAATGTATAGCATTCAGATGTTCATGTGTTTTCAAAAAGGACATTTAGAAAATATAGAACATTTAGATGTATTTATCTTCAAACAAAACATTTACAAAATACGGAATTTGGAAGTTGTATTTATAGATTTTCAAAACACGACATTTAAATGTCGTATTTGTCTTCAAATGAGACATTTACAAAATAAGCGCCCTCGGGCAAAGAAAGAGCCAAAAGAAATTAAAATATAACAAACAAACAAACAAACAAAAAAAACAAACAAACAAACAAACAAACAAACAAACAAACAAAAAACAAAAAACCCAACAGCCAAAAGGATAACCAAAGAGAAAGATGAAACAAGCCCAAAGGCCAAGGGATGGCAAGTCTTAAGCAGAGGATGAAGTAATATTACTAGGAGTAAGCAAGTAGGCAAAAACTATGATTCAAAGCTATATCATTATTGAAACAACAAAAACTAAAGTTCGAATGCGGTAGAATGAGAAGAACCCCCCTGAAACGGAGGCAAGCAGCATTAAATGAATACATGGATCAAAGAGTTTGGACTCAAATAAAGAAGTCCCTGTGAACATGGAAGAGAATCAATTAGCTATTGTAACTTTTACTCCTAGCCATGAAGGGTCTTCCAAAGACCTCCAAATATGACATTAATGTGAAACAAGATTTCCACCTCCTTCAAACTTCCTATTCCCATAAATAAGATTGTGGAATGAATAAACAAAAAAAAAAGTAAATCAATGGAATGAAATACACAAAATGTACATACAGCATAACTAAGGCCCTCAGCCACAACATTTTTGAATAAACAAGTAAATTGGTGAACAAAACAAAGATTTTTATGCATTAATTACGAAATAAACAAAATGCACACCATACTACATAACTAAGGCCCTTGGCCACATCCCACAAAACATATAAGACCAGGTTTTAATACTAATAAATGATTTACTCCCTCATAACTTTCATACTCTTTGTCAATATTTCAAATCTAAGATGTGAAATATTTCAAACGATAGGTAAACCCGTCAGCATAACAAAGACTTTTACATATAATATAACTAAGGCCACTAGCCACCACTGTTTTCAATAAACAAGAAAAGTAAATTAGTGAACATAACAAATATTTTTACAGATTAATTATGAAATAAACAAAATGCATACCATACAAATAATACATCTATGCAAAGATTTGAAATGTAAACTAATCCAGTTTTGTACTCCTTTATCAAATATTTAAAATCTAAGATGTCAAATATTTAAAATGTAAGGTTATTGAGCATTACAATTTTAAATTCAAGTTCATTGTAAAAAATTAAAGAGAAAAATAACAACATTGAAGCTTTAAAAATAGCATATGTAGAAGACGAGACATGGAAAAAACCTTAATATTTGAGATATGGGACAACGTATAAAAAGAAAATGACAACATTAAAGCAAAAAGAGCACACGCATAAAACACCTTAACATTTGACGCATGGTATGATGCTTAAATTAAGTTTTTTTTTGGCATTATGTGAGTGATTTTGACTCTCACTTATCCCAAGTTGTTAATCCTCTGTGGCAGTGAAGTACGGGGATTAATTGTAGAAAAAACAAAAATTAAAGAAAAGAAAATGCAAAAACCAAATCACAAAAAACAATGGACACAACACATGCACAAGAACAGCTCCACAAAAGAAAAACAGGTAAAATACTTTCATATTTTACCCGTGAGACAATGTCTAAAAATAAATGACAACATGGCAGCAAAAAATGCCCAAGCAAAAAAATATAGACAAGATAGACATGTAAAACACCTTAATATTTGACACATGAGGCAATGTCTAAAGAGAAAAATGACATCATTGAAACAAAAAAGAGCCCAAGCTAAAAAAATAGACATGTAAAACACCTTATATGGACAAATGGAGCAGACAATGTCTAAAGAGAAAATGAAAACATTGAAGGATAGAAAGCACAAGCATAAAACACCTTCACAGGACAATGTCTAAATTAAAATAATTCTGTGGGATGAAGTATGGGGATTAAAAGTAAAAAAAAAAAAATTAAATTAAACAAAAATCCAAAAACCAAATCACATATTTTTATTATTGGCATTATTTGAGTGGTTTTAACTTCACAATTATCCCAAGCTGGTAATTCTGTGGGGTGGTGGGGGTGAAGTATAGGGAAAAAAACAAAAATTAAATTAAAGAAAATACAACAACCAAGTCAAGTTGATAATGATAATTCTGTCGGGGGTGGTGGGGTGAATTATAGGGATTAAATATAACCCAAAAAAAACAAAATACAAAACCAAATCACAAAAAACAAGGGACACAACACATGCACAAGAACAGCTCCACAATGGTGGAAGGTATTTTTGATTTCTTCATGCTGTAAAAGAGATACATGACTAAAACTGAAAATCAACTTTTATATGTTTGGAGTATGATCTAAAAGACTGTTTTTGCCTGGCCAGGCCTTGAGTTTTTGTTTCAAGTAGGTCCTAAAGATTGTTTTTGCCTGGCTAGGCCTTGAGTTTTTGTTTCAAGTATGTTCTAAAGACTTTTTGCCTGGCCAGGCCTTGTTATTTCCTTAAGGAAACAAGTTACTATAGCCCAAAACCTAAAGACATGTGGCAAGAGTGAAAGCTCACCCCTTACAGACCACCAACAAGTAAATTACATATGAGAATTTCCTTGAATAAAGGTAATGAATCAACCGACATTTAGATATAGAAGCCCGTAATGACTTCTCCCATTACTAATTCGACAAACGCGATTTGATAAATTTTCCCACAGTTAAAAATAAAAACAAAGAATGGAAAACAAAGAGGAGAGCAATGAAAAAGCCCCATAGCGTAACATTAAAAGTTTTGTAAACATTGAAATGTTTTGTAAACATTGAAATGTAACATAAATGATGTAAGAGACGATTTGAGTAGACTCGCCAAAGCACCAAATACATTTTCATCAACCGAAGAAGATATTCAGAAATTATGCTGCAAGCAAGAGACAGACCGTTTGACTAGAGTCAACAAAGAACAGCTGTGTCATCCACCAAACTTGTTAAATCAAAAAAAAAAAATTAATAAAACACCTTTAATGCGTGATTTGCATTGTATAGTAAAACACACAGGAAAATAGTGTCGAATTGAAATGTATATAATTATAGTGTTCAAAGCAGTGAAACGTATACTAACAACAACAATATCATTCTGCTCTGTAGTCTCTTACTAGGTCATTTAAATAAAAGCATAAAGCAACACACATCCGCCGATAAAAACCTCTAGAAAGTCGGATACAGATTTCATTATCTGCACCAAATAATCAACATAGAAATGACTCGAAATAGACAGCAATAATACATAATTCGATGGAAAAGGCCTGTGTGGATGAATCGTTATCGGACAAGGAAGCATTTTATCAATAAGGGTGGGGACTAATATAAGCACTAAAACTGCATTCGTTGAGAGAACATTTAATCAAGTGCAGGCAACTTAAAACATTACAAAGTTGGAAGGCATGTCAATATTTTCAAGATCGGAAAAGTACTTTTAAATGTTGTATTTATACTCCATGGTAGATACGCTATTATAAATATATGCTAAAGTGAGACTCAGACAAAAGTGCCTTGAAATCCCCAACCTTTGTTCCAAAACAAACCCTTTCAGCTGGGAAATGATTGCTAAACATGTAGAACAGAATCTTACTACCAAAACAAATTATTTGAAAATGCTAAGTTTACAACCCATGTGATTATAGTATACGACGATACAACCTCTCACATGAAGAATCATAAATTCACACAAAATTCTCGCATCCTACACAATATGAAAGTTACGAATTCTGCTACTTAGTTGTTACCCATGGTGTTTCTTAAACTATCCTAAATCATTGTTGTGCACACTGCACACGGTGACCCTGAGGTTCATCATCCTCTTCATATGCTTCTTGCTGCTGTTGTTGCTGCTTCCTTCTTAGTTCATCCTCAATATTGACATCGTGCAAAGTTGTCTCTTCACATTCATCCACCTCCATGTCTGTCATATAACCAGCTGGACGTGGTGGCAGGATGGCCTCCAATGCCTTACATTGTTCTGGGGAAAGTGCTCCAGAATCTGGAAACTCGACATTGAAATGAATATATAGACGACCTTTCATGAAAGGCCTTTGATATTGAGGCATACCTTCATCATTTATTGCTTTGTATTGACCTGCATGCAAGAAATATTGATGAGATAAAACACATAATAGAATGCAGGCTATGTTGCTAAGCCATCATACCAAAATTGCTTTGTATCACATACCAGGTTTGATTATCTCCCCCGGGCTAGACTTAATCAGCAGTTGCCTTCCATCAAGATGAGTAAGGGGAAATTGGAATCCACACAGAGCCTCTGTCAAATTTAGAGTGTGCTCAACATAGAGATCATCACCCTTTCGTTTGAACTTGGAGTGATCTTTCAATTGCAATACAAAAACAATGTCCCCAGTTACAGTGTCCGGCTGCCAAAACAAGAATGTTTGAAATGAATTAGCCTGGAGAATGTAGACACAGCACAGTATTCTACCGTATACCAGATGCAGGACATTGTGGCAACATACAAATGGAGATAAGCCACGCTCATTCGATTCTAGAATCTACTAGCCTGCAAATATGGACAAATGAAAATTAAAACAAAACAAAAAACTTGACAACCTACCGCTTCATCAGCTTCACCCTGAAACACTATCCTCTGCCCATGCAGCATTCCCTTCTCGACGTGTACCTCTAGTACTTTCTTGTCTTGAACAACTTTGTTCCCTTTACACTGACCACACTTATCCTTGTCACTGATGGTCTCGCCTGCACAATTGTTATTTAAATCACTAATCCACCATCGAAATGCACATCATATGACCAAGATTGTTACTTCAATATTAGTATGCATTCCATGTAAAATACTAAATAATCAACAAATGCCAACGCTTGTTATATTTAAATCATTAATATATATTTAGGATAATTACGTAATGATGACATAACTTGAGACAGTATTAAAGCATAAAATGTCAAAAAGACACTAGCCAGACAAACCTGAGCCTCTACAATCAGGACAGACATGTTGCATTTGTTGTATCATGCCAGGACCCAGTTGCCTAATAGAGACCTTCATACCAGAACCTTGGCATCCCATACATCGACCAGAAGCACCAGATTTAGAGCCTTTCCTGCACAATTCCATTTAGAAGTGAGAAGCTAAGCAGATATACAACAACAAATGTGTTCTCACAGAATAAATTACTAGGGCAACAACGTATTAAACAGTTTTTAAGCATCAAAAAGCAAACATCAACTTGTAACCGTACATGGTAAGGCACCGTAGAATATTTAGAAACCCAATATTAACTAAAATTAAAGCCTATATGATGACAATGAAAACTAATAATAATGCCCACACAAAAAATAGATCAAAAAAAATGAGGCTAGCCTTACTATATAAAACCTCTGGAGTCACAAGGTAGACATATCATACCCCTTACACTTCGAACATATAACATTTCTCGACAGTGATAGCTTTCTGGATGTTCCATTGTACAGGTCCTCCAGAGAAACCTTCAGAGGATGTACAACATCTTCACCTTGCTTTTGCCTTCGGCCCCTTGAGCTGCCGCCTACAATTAACCAACATAGCCAAAAGAAAAAAGACAATTTCAGAGAGGCAATCTTAACTTTCAAGAAGCTTAATAGACCACTTAAATCAGAAGAGAAAAACCTTACCTCCAAAACTAGATCCTCCAAAAGAACCTCCAAAGAAAGACTCAAATATGTCAAAGGGATTATGGGAAGCACCACCTCCTCCCATTCCCTCTTTCAGGGCATCTTCTCCATACTGATCATATATCTCCCTTTTTTCTGGATCACTCAAGACTTCATAAGCCTGAGCCAATTCTTTGAACTGCTCCAGTTGAAACACAAATAAAATCAGTAATAATAGTATCTTAAAACCAACTGCATTAAGAAATCAATCATAGAAAGTTTCATACCAAATTAAACGTGCAAAAGCAGAAGTAACCAAAAACTTACTTTTTCTGGATCCCCACCCTTATCAGGGTGATTTTTGATGGCAGCTTTTCTATAAGCCTTCTTCAACTCGTCAGGTGTGGCACTTTTTGACACACCCAAAATATCATAATATTTTGTGTTGTCACTCTTTTTTGGCGCACGCCCAAACATGGTTAATCGACTTTAGTCACCACTCTCACAACTGCTATGAAGCTCCTGGCAACCTAAGAAAAAGTTAAATTCACATCCAATATATATGATTAACAAGCAAATAGGTGGAGCATAATCTTGAATCTCAAGTTCTCAACTGTTACTGTAAGACTTTGAGCAGAACACATTCTAAGGAAATACCTAGAGCAGACCAAAATAAGAAGCTAATATCCAAACAATCTAGCACGAATTGCTGACCAGAACTTTATCGTAATGCCAAACGCACAAATTTTACAATGTATGAAAAGGGCACAAAGAAAAAAAAAAGCAAAACCATTTATGCAGGCTACTTATAAATGGTCTTGTCAAAAATGATATGATCCAAAAGAGGAACAATTGAGGACACATGCTTACAATCAGATGTACAGAACCCTATATCTATAACCTGTAAATTTGAATGAACAAGCAACAGAAATAGTACTAAAAGTACTGACTGAAAGGTTTTTTTAATAAAAGATCTGAACCCTATAAGCACTTCATGAAGCTTCAAAACACTCGTAATGCTAAAGAAAAGTCAACAATACTCGGTGCAAAGCGAGCCTATCGTTATTATATTTAATTTTTCGAAAGAATAAGTAAATCCCTATAACCCAACAGGTAGCAATAATAATATATATTGCACAGCTTCAGGGCCACAGAGAAGCTCTAAATACACGCAGTACTGACATATCTAACTAAAGAGGATTAACAAGGTCACTACTAAAACGTACAGAAAATCGTTTGTAACAACCCCTCCCGTCGATATTTAAATTAAAATTTCTAAAAACAGAAGTACAAGTAAGGTGGACTTTAATTCTGCAGCTATACCTGTCAATGAGCCGAAGCAGACTGAACCTAAATTAATAATGAGATACAAAACCAATCTATAGGAATTTAATTCATATCCGTAAGTTCATACTGAAAAAAATTGTACAGACAAAAATGCTATGCATGCAATGTGCATCGCCAATATAGAGCGATCCTACCGATCTCTACTGCATGTCATAGCAAACGAATATTTAACAAGGAATTGTAATTAAAATCTTATTAGAAAAAGACAATTCCAAATTCAGAAAAAGTTTTTCAGGGTAAACTGCAACCTTCTTGCTCGGATTCTAGCCTAAGGTCTGAACCTACCCGGTAACCAAGGTGAAATCCTATTTGTTAACATCAAGAAACATGCAGATAAAATAGCCCAGATATAAAGGCAAGCAATGGACGCGGAAGCAAAATCCTTCATAATTATTCCAGCGGCTGGCCAAGTTTGTGCAAACTGTTCGGATGCCAAAACAAACATGAGAGCTAATGTTTACAGCAAGACTTATTCGAAAGTCATGAAAAAATACCAAAACTAATCAAAACACACAATACACGGCGGCAACCAAAGTTCCCCGATCAAAACCCTCGGTTCTATTTAAGCATTTCCCTCAGATCACCAAATATTCAGCCAAACAACCTGATTTAGACAGAAATTAGATGATAAAACCCTCGCTGACCGTGCAAAAAACAATCAAAAGACAAAACCCCCATTCGGAACAGATTTCCCTGCGATCTTTCACGGCCGCTTACAAAAATTTTCAATTTCTTCACAGCAGATCAGATCTTTAAGAGTAAAAAACAAATCGACACAGAATACGGGAGTTTCCATCGGAAACTTTCTTGAAACTTACCGAAAGTGCTCCCGCAGATGCTTTGAACCAATGTTTGAGAAGGTATTTCAGCCCTGGATCAGCTGAAAGCGCCTCGCTTAGAAGCTCTGAACACCTATATTACAAGGAAGATTGAACCTCTACTCACTCCAATATTTATAGCCCAGGTTTCTTCTCACCTAAAAACGCATCAATTAAATCTGTAAAACGAAAATCGAGGACCGTTCATATATAGATCCAACGGCCCAGAGGAGGACACGTTAAACCCCCAATCGTGAGACTGAAGATTAAAGAAAAGCTATCAAAAGCTTTCGTTTTATAGCGGACGAAGACCTTGGCCACTCAGTCACCGTCGAATCCGATGATCGGACGGCTGGTAGGAAGATTCTAGAAGGGACGTGGGTATTTATTTTCCCTTTTACATGTTAGCTATTCTTTCCGGTCATCGGTCACGGCTAAACACACCCCAGAGTCATATGGTTAAGCATGTCTACCCCCAGTTCTTGTGGTGCACATGCCAAAAAGATCGGCAGGGGGCTAAAGCCGGCGGCGAAAGGGAAGTCAAACGAAATTACTGGGTGATGAATATTTTTGCTAGCTAGCATTACAATTAAATAAAATATAACCTTGGCGTCTTTTCCATTTTAGTATTAATATTATTGGTGGATTTTCTATATTTTATTAATCTTGTTTATTTTTATCACTTTATTATTAATAACGGGGTTTTTCAAACTTTTTTAATATGGTCGGTCAGGGATATTTCCGCTCATGAGCTTTATAATTAAAATATTACTATGGTATATTTTTCACTTTAATATTGATAGCACGGTGGGTTTTCCATTTTTCACTTTAATATTAATAGTACTGTGGGTTTTCTATACTTTTTCTGTTTTTACTTTGGTATTTAGTATCAATATTCTTCGTGAGTTTTTAATATTTTATTAATATAGTTTACGGGTTTTTATAATATTAATGTGTTTTTTGTTTTTTTTACTTTTAAGGGTTTTTTTAAGTGTTATTCACTAAAGATTAATCTCATATATATATATTATATATATATATATATTAAATATTTGGTCAAAAACTTAACTTTTTTTTATTATTATTATTTAATTGTTGCCATGTCTTACTCCACATTTTGTGTAGATGATGAATCACACTAGATGGTTCGAAACGCGTCGACAAAAAGCTTTGAATATGATTAATACCGAAAGATGTCCCAACATTCAAAATATGGATCATAGAAGCCTAAATTCGAAAATAGATTTTATGTATCATAAACTTTTTAAGCAGAGACTTGATATGGCTTAGTAGGAGCATAGTGATGGAAAGTTCTCATAGCAAGCAGAGAAACATTGATCTAAGTCCCATATGAGGCTCAAAAAACTGAAACAAAAAGACAATAATACATGAATTAAGGATCTTGAAATGGTTAGAGAAAACATAAAGTACATCCAGAAAATACAGCGATTTAACATGAAAAGTTTAAGAGAGCATTTAAAACCAGCATTGGCCAATTAGGCATGTAGACTTTGGAGCAGAAAAGTTGAAAATCTCAATCAACTGAGTTTGTTCTTTATGTCAGGAGATTACTAGAAATGGTGTGGGAGCTCTAGATCTTGTTGTCAATAAGGTCTTCAAAAAAAAATATTCCTCGATCCAATTTCAGAGCTCTCTTTGAGAGATAGTCCACCATGGAGTTGTGCTCTTTATAAATATGCTGAAATGTAATATCTTGAAACTTCAATTTTATTTCTTTAATTTTGAGTTCCCAAGCTTCTAAATGTAACACCTTCATGCGAGCCGCTCCTTTCAACCAATTAACTACACATTTTGAGTCACCGGGAATGTGCATATGATTAATGTTTTTGAGCTTTGCAAGCATCATACGAGTCCATGCAGCGATCAATTCAACCTTGGTATTTGATCCAAATCCAATTCCAAATCTAAAATGGATGGATCTATTATCTCACAACTTAATCATCCTTCCTCCTCCACACACTTTCACTTGTGCTGCCTCATCAAAGAAACCCAATGGTAGATTCTGTGGAATGGGTGGAAATTGAATTCTTCTCTGAGATTTTGTTTTCTGAAGACGCGGAAGTTCCCTAAAATGGGAGATAATTTTGGATACTAGGGTCGGGATATATATCTTACCATCTCTGGAGATGATCTTATTTTTCAGTAGCCAAATACTCCAAGCAACAAATATAAGTAGGGTACTGAGATGTTTGTATTTCTTCTTCCAAATAAAAAGTGTTCCTTCAAAGGAGGACTTCTTCATATCTTCTTTGATGCCCAAAAACTACAGAATAGAGGACCATATTTCCTAAGTAGAATTACAATATTTCAAATATGATCAGTGGTTTGTTCTTGTTGATTGCAAAAAACACATCCACTAGGTCCCTGAAAACCTCTTTTTTGAAGGTTTTCCAAGTAAAAAAAAATTGGAGCACCAACCAAATAAAACATCTTAACTTGGTTAGGATATGCCATTTCCAAATATATCTATATGACCATCTATCCGTTGTTTTAATCTCTAAGTGCACAATCTCTTTGTATGTTGACTTGGCTTTAATCTTTCCAATTGAGAAATCCCAGCTTCAAACCAAAGAATCCCTTAAGTTATTCAATCTTACTCCATTAAGATTTAGCTCCTTTATGAAGGTGTTCCATTCCTCCGTTAAAGCATCCCCTAAACCCAAGTTTGCTGTTAACATTCAATAATTTTGATGGAACTCAGAGTAATTTGGAATTTTTATATTTTGAAGATAGGTGAATCCCTTGGATGCTAAAGCTTGTCTAAATATAGTGGTCAATTTGTATACTTTGGCACCACCAATGAAGGGATCCTTGCCAAGGATGACTTGCATACCATCTCCCACTTTCCAAGCTAACCAATTTGAGAGATGGAGATAGGAAGTCATAAGAGCTTTCTAGACCATAAACCCTCTTATGGGGAGAGAATGTGGCTATCTTCTTATCCAGTCCACAACCTTTTGTTTGCTTATATATTTTTGTCTTATGACATGACTCTAAAGACCTTCCCTAAACAAGCTTATCCACAGGTTTTTCAAAGTTAAAGCTTTGGCAAACCAAGAGATTTTTAAAACCCCATCGTCCTAGATTTTTCGAGTAGAAAGGATGGACCAATTAGCAAGATGAATATATTCTTTGTTCCTTTTCCAACCCACAAAAAAAAATGAAAATCAGTTGTATGATCATTGCAAGGATAACAATAGGGGTTTTTGTCATGGAAAACCAGAAAACAGGGATATTATCTAGTAATGATTTAGCCAAAATCATTCTACCACCTAATGAAAGTAAGTTATAACACCAAATATGTATTCCTTGTTCCACCTTTCTAATCATCCACATCTAGTCATCTTTGTGGTAGTTATTGGGTTTTAGATAGAAGGCAAGATATTTAAATTGTGTCTCCAAATATGTGGTCTGCAGAGGGAGAAAAGACTAAATTTCTACAAGAATATCAGGCCTGGCTGCATGTTGATGGAAAGAGGATTTAGTGAGAATAATCTCCATTCCATAGGCACTGCAAAAGGAAGATATGTATTTGTGGAAATCCTGCCATTTAGCAACAAATACTAGCCCCAATAGCAAGACATCATCCACAAATAGTAAGTGGGTGATGTGGTGATTTTTGGAAATTTGTATTTCTCTTATGTTACCCAACTACTTTTCCTCCAACAAAAGATGGCTCATACCTTCCATCACTAGTAAAAACAAGAGTGGAGATAACGGGCATCCTTGCTAAAGTCCCCGAGAGCTGGAAAATTTCTTTGAGGACGAAACATTGTTTAAGACTGAATAATTTGTTGAGGTAACACAACGCATAATCAAGTTTGTCATATCGAGTCCTAACCCAATTTGAAGAAGGACAAGTCTAAGAAAAGTCTACTCGACTTTATCAAAACCTTTGTTCAAATCCATTTTGAGCACAATCACCTTCTACTTTTTTGTTTTGATAGAGTGTATGGCTTCCAGAGAAATGCCTGTGGCGTCGTGAATCTTCCTATCATAAAGGAAACCAAAATGGTTGTGAGGCATCTTCTTAGCAAGAAAGATTTTGATTATGTTGAAGATAATCTTGGTAATAAGCTTATAGACCAAGTTACACAAAGAAATAGGTCTAAAGTTCAAAAGTGCCTTAGGCTTGGAACATTTGGGGATTAAATTTAAGAAGGTAGCATTGATAGTTGTTGATAGTTTCCAAGTCCTTCTTGATTCTTCCAACATTTGACATAGGTTAGGACCCATAAGATTGAAGAAAGAAAGGAATAATTCCATTGTCCAACCATTAGGACCCACGCTTCTTTCCTTTGAAAAAGAATTTAGAACACCTTTTATTTCCTCTAAAGAGATAGGACTTCCAATTTGTGTCGCTTCCTCTTAGCTGGAAAAAAATGGATATAATTTAATACGCTGAAGTTGATTCCTGATATTGGAATTTCCTGGATCTGCGAAGAGGGAATAGCAAAAGGAAGAAGCAACATCTTTTAATTCAAAGGAGGAGGAGATCGACTTTCCCTCTTCCGACTCAAGCTCCCAAATGAAGTTATAGAAAAATTTAGTGTTTCCATCTCCCTTTTATCCAAGTGGCCCTACTTTTTAGTCTCCAAGCCTCTTCCTCCCTTTGTAGGATCTATCTTTTTTTAGTTTCCAGATAGCTCATTTTTTGAGCTACATCAATTGAGAATGAAGAGGATAAATTTTGAGAGATGTGGTCATATTGAGCTTCTATTTCTATATCTTTTTGATGATTTGTTGTCCATATTTTTTCCCAACTGATAGCAGCCTTCTTTAGCCTCCTAAGTTTGCTAACCAAGTGTTATCACCTAGATTGACCTCAGGCTGAAGGGAGGCAATTCTAAGGTAACCACAAACCACACATAACCTAGTAGCTATCCCTACTAGGTCGGGAGAGGGCTCTCTCCTTATGGATCTCAGTCAAGATGATTGGATCAGGAACAAGATTTTATGCTAGGTATAGTAGCTCAAGGGTTTTGATTGAAGTTGTTGGTGTTTTTTCCAGATCAGGAGGAGTTGGGCAATTTGGGTCTGGGAAACTAAGTCAAAATTGCAGGGGATTCTATGGGACAAGGTAGGTATGAGCTTCAGCACCTTAGGCTTGATGGGGTGAAATGCTAGACTAGTGAGGAGCTAAGAAGGGCATGAGCAGGTCATGAATCATTCCTAAACAGTAGAAAAGACATGAAATACTAGTGTTTTCCCAAGGCAGAGCATTAAAACCTAATGTATTCCACCTATCTGACTTGAAAACAACCAATCATAAGCAATTATATGAAAGAGGCATACATAAATAACATGAGAACATAATAACAGAAGAAGAAACACATGCTAAAGGCCATACCACATGGATCCCATAAAAATAGCTGCAACTTTATTAGTTTCTTGCCAAAATTGCTACAAAGTGATATGTGTTCAGTACATGAGCATCTAGCTAAATCCAACCCTTGCCAATGACAAAGAAAATACATGATATAGACTTTCAAAACACTCATCCTAACCATCAGGGGTTGAAACCATGAGAAGAGGAGTTGTTTCAACCATTTCTAAACAAAGAACAGGAATCTAGGCAGTTAAACAGCTTGCCTCTAAAAGAGGGGAAACTGATTCACTACCCTTAAAACCACTTTTTATCTAATGAATCTACCATCTACTAGTGTTTTACTATTACATTTACAAACCATGGCATTAATTACATCAGTAAATTCACCTCCATGAGAGAGAAAACAAGAAAATAGTAGAAATTTAGCAAAACAGTCATCCTGAGTAGAAATGCCCTACGCGCAGCGCCACTGGTCCTATGCGCAATGCCACTTTGAGTCCACTTTTGGAGGCCTTCCCATCATCCAAATTGAGCCCATGATAGCTCATTGGCAAGGTCTTCAAGTCTAGTTTCTGGAACACCTGGAATTTCTGGATTTGGAGCTCATTTTCTCCCTCAAAAACTAATTCTCCCAAGGTTGCTTATGTGTGTCCAAAAACTAGCTTTAAGGTCAAATTTTGAGTGTTTTTGGACCTTTTGGTGAACTAAATCTGCTCCAAAAATTTTGAAAATTGCTAGGGTACATGTACTTGATGCCCTTAATCCAAATATGCAAGCCATTTATGCATTGGGTGCCCCTATAAAACGTGCAAATTTTCTGTGTTTTGAATTTCCAAAATTCCAAAATGACAAAATTTCCTCAAAAACTGCCCAAAATTGGTATGAGACACCAGCATCAACTACTTTGATTAGCCAAGGAGGCTTCAGCCAACATTTTTAATCTATCCTCTTCCTTTTTGCCCTGTAAATCCATCCTTAACCTAGCTTTCAACTTTCTGATCCTCAGGTTACAAATTTTATTGTGAGCCATGTAATGGTATGCCATGTGTCTAAGCATTTTCTTGTCCCTGTTGGCCTTCTCAATGAGCCCTTCAATATGTAGGTTGACTCTCTCAAGCTCAGTCTCCCTATTGTTTTCAATCTCCTGCTCAATAGGAGTCAATGTGACTTGTGTCTCTTTACTAATTTGCCTTTTTGCTTTGAGCACTTCGAGCTCCATGAGGACTTGTTTGTCACTCAATTGTTTGCTCTCCCGAATGATGATGTCTTTGACAGTTTCCCTCTCTTGAGCCTCTAAATCAATAACCTCAATGTCATGCTGCTCGGGCTCATCATGTTCTTCCAATTCAAACTCCCTATCTTGCTCATCATCCAAGTCTTCTTCCTACACCTTTTCCTTCTCTTTATTTAGCTGCTCAACCTGTACCTCTTTATATGTCAAGTATACTAGCACCTTAGCGGTTTTTGTCTCTTTGTGTTCCTCTCCTGTTTTCACATGAGTAGAGGGCCCACCTGTTTCTTGCACCATGGATGGAGGAATCTGAGGTCCCCTAAACATGTCATGAGCAATGAAAGTCTCCCAAGGGATATTTAGAAGACTAAGATGGTGAAGAACAATAATCTTGATCAAGAAGTGATGATATATGTTGTTCATCTACTGAGGGTACGGCTTCTTCTACACAAGGTAAGCCATCTTATCAATGTTTCTAAACAAAAAGTATGGGAGGTTTAACATTTTTACCCTTGTAAAGTGCATGAGGAGCCTGATATGGTAAGTGTACAACCTGGAAAATCTGCCCTCACAAGTGAAACATTTGATGATGACCCTCATCAAGGGGACATACCTGTTCTCTAGAAATTTGAAAGGGAAAAGCCTCTTCACCTGACTTCTGTGCTGAGGTTTAATGTAAGGCTCATAATAATGCTCATCAGGGTCCTGAGCGTTATACCATTTCTCACCAACATCAGGGATCCTAGTGGCCTCTGAAATAACAGATGGTGACGCTGTGAAAGTCACCCCAACAAGAGTCACTTCATTGTTGTGCAGGTGGGCTACAAAAAGTTTAGCCAATTCATGATGAAACTGAACTCTCTCCACTAGTTCACAAAACTCATAACATCCAAGGTGTCTAAAACATGAAACTGCTAATGGAGAGGCATGTAGTTCTCCTAGGTTAGTTGGCTCCTCTCTTGTGATTTTGCCTCCCTTATGAGGCTTTCTCTATTGCCTGCTCCTCTCAACTGAATTATCACTTGCTGTATTCTCCTCATCATAGTCATAGTCACCTATATCCATGTTTAACCAGCTTCTTAATTGCACAAATATTAGACAATGTAAATGGAGATGAGTGGTATGCTCTAGGGTTTGTAGGGATGAGTTTGAGTGAATTTAATCAGTGATAAGTGTTAGCCTCCTATTGCAATAGGTGTTCATATTTCATGATTGACTGTTTGCATGCCAAATATGTCATCTTTTTATCACTGCAAAGGTTCCATATTTCCACGGAGTTTCATTTTGATAAGTTATTCCAATTTTGAAGAGTTGTTCAGTCAAGGGAAGGCCAAACAGTTTAAACTTGGCTTCCCTAGGTTTCAATTGCTTGTTTTAGAATATAGAGATGAATATCTGTCCAAACAAGCTTAAATCTTGGCGGATTGGTAAATAGGTAGAGAAACAAGGGCGCTCATCAGCTTAATCTGAGCCCCGAAAGAGACAAGGATCGATTTAGATAGGAGGATAGCTGGAAGAAAGGTTGAAAGGCTGGGTATGCTAGTTCAAGTGCACCCAAACCAAAAGAAGAAAAAATTCTAGGTGAGTAGGCCGGGTAGGTAGCGTTGTGGTGGCAGAATCATGGCTTGTGATCCGTTTCATTTCATGTTCTCAAGTGTCATATCCGTTCGCATCTCAAGCATAAGGCAGTTTCCATTTGGAGGATCTCAAGCGAGGCATGTCTAAATTTCCCTTCTTTCCTCAAACACTCGCTAACTTCCCCTAAAAAGAGGTCAAGATCTGCTTGATATATCTTAGTCTCATCATTTTCATATCAATTGCCTTGGTAAAGACCTGCTTTACCCAAGGAATGTTCACACTTCCGCTAAAAGTCCTATTTCCCCTTTAAAGCCGAAGATTTCTATCCTTAGCGCTTTTTGATCAAATTGCATATTAACTTCTAACTTATTATATAAATCCCATTTATTCTTCCCTCCCCATACTAAAAACATATACAAGATCCCCCTAAATACATATCCCCTCCATTTGTTGAAATATAACCATAACTAGCTCAGCGTTTTCTGCGACTACTACAAGGGACTATTAACCTATAGTTCTGTTTTAGATGGTTGTGTAAGAGATGATTCTAATCAAAGCAATATTACACCCTGTGTTGATAAAAGGCAACAACAATCTTCTGTGGGTTCAGGATAGAGTGCATCACAAAGATCTACAACCTGTACTCCTGAGAATCCAAAGACAATGAATCAGGATCTACAACTGAACCAGCAGCAAGATGCTAGTGCTCAAAATCCACTTCAAATGAAAGTTCACATTCCACCTGGAAAGGTGTCTTCATCTTATAAATCAAATGAAGTTGCCCGTACCACTAGTTACCAATTCTATAGACTTCAACTGGGCTTGGATACATAGGCATTGAGAAACTGAAGTAAAGTATGCAAGTCAGTAGGTCCCAATTAATGGTAATAGCAGTTCAGATGTATCAACATTCTCCCTTCTATGGCAATTAATCAGTCAGGATCACATGTTGCGGAAACAATGCTGAGGTCACTAGCTTTAGCTCTTCAAGATTGTGATGCAAAAGGATAAAGTCATATCATTATTAAACAGCTTTTGACTAAGATATGTGAGAAACTTGCTAAAAATCCCGTAGATGTTATGTGCAACCAATATGGATGACATGTGTTACGCAGCCTTCTATGTCTCTGTCATGGAACATTGCTTAAGTCTCAGGATAAATTTCATTCGGGCAACATTACCTCTACTCCAGCAGACAGGTTGAGTGGTTTGTCATCACAGTTGCCTAAAAAGAAACTGGACAAGACATCATTGAGGGTTTTTCCAAATTTGTTGAAGTTTGTTGCAAGCAAGATCTTAGAATATTCCAAAGATTGCGTTGCAGTTCTACGAGTAGACACCTTTGGCAGTCTTGTCTTACAGACCATTTTGAAATTACTAGTGGGAAACAAAGAAGTTGTGGTAAGGGTGATAACTATCCTTTTGGGTTGTTCTGAAAACAATGTTATGAGAGAAGGCAAGGTGTTAGAGGATGCTACAGTACAGAATGTATTAGACCTTATGATGGATCCAATTGGCAGCCATTTAATGGAGATTATTCTGGAGGTCGCACCAGTTTACATGAAAATCTTGAATCATTATTTTCGGCATTCCTTGCTTGAAATTGAAACTCATGAATCTGGAAACTTTGTGGTCCGATAATTAGTTTCTTCTTCAAGACACCAGGGTCAAGTAAATATGATCTTGGGTGAAATTGGTTCTAAAGTTCACAAAATTTGTAGTCAAATCACCACTGGATTCAATGATTGTTCGAAACAAGTAATTGAAATGGAATCAATACTCGGGGACTCAGATTATCACCGAGAAGACCCTCTTCATGTGTTGAAGACAGTTCAGGCCCATGGGAAGCAGAAGCTACATATGGTTGCTACTATCCAAGTTTTGAAAAAGGTTGGCCGTCCATCAGAGCGCCATGTTCAGTTGAAGAACAGGCCTGTTGAATATCGATGTGTTCATGTTACTAAGATAACAAAGGTCACTGGGCTTGAGGATGCAGAGGCGGATGCTGAGTATGATGCTGCGTTAAATAAAGCAATTAGAGTTATACAGGAAGTAGTGACACATATTAATGATCAAATTCTAATCTCCGTCACATCATTCTGGAAAACAATGGGAATAAGCCTGTAAACAAAAACATCGATACTTGATGATTTTGAGTATTAGCAAGACCGTGGGGAACCAACCGTGGGAAAGCTATGCGAGAAAAAATTGAGGCTTCACGCTAAACAGCAGCAGCCATTAGCACATGTTGGAGCGCAGATTGATTTGAAGAAAACTGAGGAACATGCGCATCAATCAGATAGAAGTTTTGCCTTGAGCTATGTGGATGAGTTTATTGATGAACTGTTAAAACAATAATTATGCATGGGATGTTGCTCTGCCACGCACGCCTAAAAGGTGGACTCTTGAAGAAACTAATCAAAAAGCCTGTTCCTGTAGTAGGAGCTCTAATAGCAAAAGCAGCAGAGCTTCGTGCATCTCAGCATCCTGAGAAGAGCTGGAGGCGGGATGAGAATTTAAACAGAAAGGTATAGATGCACAAAATAATGGTTCGGTGGCTTTCACGTTTCTTTAGCTACTTGGATCGTTACTTCATGCAAGGCGTTCTCTTCCTGCGCTAAATCGATATGAACTGCCTCTCATCGCCATTACCAGAAGGATTCTCTCAGGCAGTTGATGGCCATCTTGATTTCCTTAGTCCATAATTGCTACTGTCAATGGCGATAATTTTGCCATTACCAAAGAATGATTAGATCCAATAAAATGAAAGCGTTTGGTGAATTTCGACAAGTCCCTTCATCGCTGGAACATCAAGAAGTCTATGCAAATGAAAGAGCGATCTGACAAAATCAATCAAGAGAAATCAAAGACCAGAGAATACAGCAGTCCATTTGTCCTGTTATCTGAGAAAAATCAAGAAAACGATTATGATCTGGATATGACATTCCCGAAAACATAATTGCTATGGGATCTCCAGCTGACAACACCAGTTCTGGTATTTTTAAATATGTGGAGGTTCTTTTTGTGTTACAGCCAGATAAGAAATATCATACACCTGAAGGTTATATTAATTCTTTCATAGGAGATAAAGAAGGGGCGATTTGACAGTTAAAGTGCTTCGGAGGGAAGAGAAAGCCCGATTCGACAGCAAAGAGTGTCAGCGAACCAACATAGCGTATCAATTATGAATATCAGCAGGGGAATTTAAACGCAAAGCAGATGGTAACAAAGGGATTGCTCAAAGTTAAATGAAGCAACTCAGAGCCATCAAAGCTCACCAGCTCATTATTAAATATCTTAAAGCCACTTAAGGGCAGCACTGTCATATTACAGTGATTCAGTTAAAAAGAAACTGTTTATAGCTTATAATTTTTTAGTCACTAGTATCAAAAGAAAGGAGTACTTTCAGTTTTTACATCAACAACCTTTTTCAAAACAGAATAGGGAAAAAACTCCAGTTTTGTGACATGTTTTGAAGCCATACTCAGGTAGTACTCAGGCAGAGGTACATGTAGTAATAAGCACGCAGAAGAAAGCAGGCAGTGCTATATGTGCGCAACGATTCAGTTCATGAGAGTGTTGTGTCCGGGCCTCAAGGAACCAAGTCATTTAGCGGCCAACCGAGAAGTGTTTCAGTCTACAGCGACAATAGAAGATCAAGGCAGTCTGACTTGTTGTTCTTGGCTTTTCACAAGAAAAGGCCATCCCCAAGTGGAGCCACTGTTAGCCTCCTATTGCAATAGGTGTTCATATTTCATGATTGATTGTTTGCATGCCAAATATGTCATCTTTTTATCACTACAAAGGTTCCATATTTCCACAAAGTTTCATTTTGATAAGTTATTCCAATTTTGAAGAGTTGTTCAGTCAAGGGAAGGCCAAACAGTTTAAACTTGGCTTCCCTAGGTTTCAATTGCTTGTTTTAGAATATAGAGATGAATATCTGTCCAAACAAGCTTAAATCTTGGCGGATTGGTAAATAGGTAGAGAAACAATGGCGCTCATCAGCTTAATCTAAGCCCCGAAAGAGACAAGGATCGATTTAGATAGGAGGATAGCTGAAAGAAAGGTTGAAAGGTTGGGTATGCTAGTTCAAGTGCACCCAAACCAAATGAAGGAAAAATTCTAGGTGAGTAGGCCGGGTAGGTAGCGTTGTGGTGGCAGCATCATGGCTTGTGATCCGTTTCATTTCATGTTCTCAAGTGTCATATCCATTCGCATCTCAAGCATAAGGCAGTTTCCATTTGGAGGAGCTCAAGCGAGGCATGTCTAAATTTCCCTTCTTTCCTCAAACACTCGCTAACTTCCCCTAAAAAGAGGTCAAGATCTACTTGATATCTCTTAGTCTCATCATTTTCATATCAATTGCCTTGGTAAAGACCTGCTTTACCCAAGGAATGTTCACACTTCCGCTAAAATTCCTATTTCCCCTTTAAAGCCTAAGATTTCTATCCTTAGCGCTTTCTGATCAAATTGCATATTAACTTCTAACTTATTATATAAATCCCAGTTATTATTCCCTCCCCGTACTAAAAACATATACAAGATCCCCCTAAATACATATCCCCTCCACTGGTTGAAATATAACCATAACTAGCTCAGCGTTTTCTACTACTACTACAAGGGACTATTAACCTATAGTTCTGTTTTAGATGGTTGTGTAAGAGATGATTCTAATCAAAGCAATATTACACCCTATGTTAATAAAAGGCAACAACAATCTTCTGTGGGTTCAGGACAGAGTGCATCACAAAGATCTACAACCTGTACTCCTGAGAATCCAAAGACAATGAATCAGGATCTACAACTGAACCAGCAGCAAGATGCTAGTGCTCAAAATCCACTTCAAATGAAAGTTCACATTCCACCTGGAAAGGTGTCTTCATCTTATAAATCAAATGAAGCTGCCCGTACCACTAGTTACCAATTCTACAGACTTCAACTGGGCTTGGATACATAGGCATTGAGAAACTGAAGCAAAGTATGCAAGTCAGTAGGTCCCAATTAATGGTAATAGCAATTCAGATGTATCAACATTCTCCCTTCTATGGCAATTAATCAGTCAGGATCACATGTTGCAGAAACAATGCTGAGGTCTCTAGCTTTAGCTCTTCAAGATTGTGATGCAAAAGGAGAAAGTCATATCATTATTAAACAGGTTTTTACTGAGATATGTGAGAAAGTTGCTAAAAATCCCGTAGATGTTATGTGCAACCAATATGGATCACATGTGTTACGCGGCCTTCTATGTCTCTGTCATGGAACATTGCTTAAGTCTTAGGATAAATTTCATTCGGGCAACATTACCTCTACTCCAGCAGACAGGTTGAGTGGTTTGTCATCACAGTTGCCTAAAAAGAAACTGGACAAGACATCATTGAGGGCTTTTCCAAATCTGTTGAAGTTTGTTGCAAGCAAGATCTTAGAATATTCCAAAGATTGTGTTGCAGTTCTAAGAGTAGACACCTTTGGCAGTCTTGTCTTACAGACCATTTTGAAATTACTAGTGGGAAACAAAGAAGCTGTGGTAAGGGTGATAACTATCCTTTTGGGTTGTTCTAAAAACAATGTTATGAGAGAAGGCAAGGTGTTAGAGGATGCTACAGTATAGAATGTCTTAGACCTTATGATGGATCCAATTGGCAGCCATTTAATGGAGATTATTCTGGAGGTCGCATCAGTTTTGCTTTACATGAAAATCTTGAATCACTATTTTCGGCATTCCTTGCTTGAAATTGCAACTCATGAATCTGGCAACTTTGTGGTCCGATAATTAGTTTCTTCTTCAAGACACCAGGGTCGAGTAAATATGATCTGGGGTGAAATTGGTTCTAAAGTTCAAAAAATTTGCAGTCAAATCACCACTGGATTCAATGATTGTTCGAAACAAGTAATTGAAATGGAATCAATACTCGGGGGCTCAGATTATCACCGAGAAGACCCTGTTCATGTGTTGAAGACAATTCAGGCCCATGGGAAGCAGAAGCTGCATATGGTTGCTACTATCCAAGTTTTGAAAAAGGTTGGCCGTCCATCAGAGCGCCATGTTCAGTTGAAGAACAGGCCTGTTGAACATCGATGTGTTCATGTTACTAAGATAACAGAGGTCACTGGGCTTGAGGATGCAGAGGCGGATGCTGAGTATGATGCTGCGTTAAATAAAGCAATCAAAGTTATACAGGAAGTAGTGACACATATAATGATCAAATTCTAATCTCCGTCACATCATTCTGGAAAACAATGGGAATAAACCTGTAAACAAAAACATCGATACTTGATGATTTTGAGTATTAGCAAGATCGTGGGGAACCAACCGTGGGAAAGCTATGCGAGAAAAAATTGAGGCTTCACGCTAAACAGCGGCAGCCATTAGCACATGTTGGAGCGCAGATTGATTTGAAGAAATTTGAGGAACATGCGCATCAATCAGATAGAAGTTTTGCCTTGAGTTATGTGGATGAGTTTATTGATGAACTGTTAAAACACTAATTATGCATGGGATGTTGCTCTGCCACGCGCGCCTAAAAGGTGGACTCTTGAAGCAACTAATCAAAAAGCCTGTTCCTATAGTAGGAGCTCTAATAGCAAAAGCAACAGAGCTTCATGCATCTCAGCATCTTGAGAAGAGCTGGAGGCGGGATGAGAATTTAAACAGAAAGGTATAGATGCACAAAATAATGGTTCGGTGGCTTTCACGTTTCTTTAGCTACTTGGATCGTTACTTCATGCAAGGCGTTCTCTTCCTGCGCTAAATCGATATGAAATGCCTCTCATCGCCATTAGCAGAAGGATTCTCTCAGGCAGTTGATGGCCATCTTGATTTCCTTAGTCCAGAATTGCTACTGGCAATGGCGATAATTTTTCCATTACTAAAGGATGATTGGATCCAATAAAATGAAAGCGTTTGGTGAATTTCGACAAGTCCCTTCATCGCTGGAACATTAAGAAGTCTATGCAAATGAAAGAGCGATTTGACAAAATCAATCAAAAGAAATCAAAGACCAGAGAATACAACAGTCCATTTGTCCTGTTATCTGAGAAAAATAAAGAAAACGATTATGATCTGGATATGACATTCCCGAAAACATAATTGCTATGGGATCTCCAGTTGACAACAACAGTTTTGGTATTTTTAAAAATGTCGAGGTTCTTTCTGTGTTATAGCCAGATAAGAAATATCATACACCTGAAGGCTATATTAATTCTTTCATAGGAGATAAAGCAGGGGCGATTTGACAGTTGAAGTGCTTCGGAGGGAAGAGAAAGCCCGATTCGACAGCAAAGAGTATCAACGAACCAACATAGCGTATCAATTATGAATATCACTGGGGACTTTAAACGCAAAGCAGATGGCAACAAAGGGATTGCTCAAAGTTAAATGAAGCAACTCAGAGCCATCAAAGCTCACCTGCTCATTATTAAATATCTTAAAGCCACTTGAGGGCAGCAGAACCGCCTGAACGATGCAGACAAAAGGATTCAATGCGCAGCCCTCAGTTGCATAAACTTGAGTTGCCAGCTGCCCCAGCCCAGCTCCTTTTTAGATATTTATGCATTGATTTCCAGCACAACGATGAATCAAAGACAATTACTACACATATATTTTTTTAGATATGATTTAGAGATATTTTTTTATATTTTCCCCTATGACACCTGTTCAAGGGAAGTCTGTAAATATTTCCCTATATAAACCACCCTATAGACAGTCTTAAGGAGCGGGAAAAAAAGAAAGAATAGGTTGATAGACTCCAAGAGAGATTAGTTATGTACATCTGATATGATTTCCTTAATCAAAGACTGTTGAAGTTTGGAAAATGGACTGTGTGCTGTGTTTTAATGTTTGAAAGGGGCATTACGGAATTCCAGTGCTGCAACATGACTCAATAAGTGCCTCTCATCTCTGTTTTTTTCAATGTTTTATGTTCATAATATACTTGTATCACCATCTAAATAGCAGATAGAAAGATTAGTTTAGAATTTGCTGAACCACACTCTATGCTCAAGGTCTGCTATTTCTTTATGTTTTCATCTGAACTAGTAATGAACATGAATTCCCTTTGGCTCATATCTTCTCGAATTCACCCATGTTTTGACAGTTATCTAAGGAATTTTTGACAGCTCCTAGACAGAACTCTTTCATCTTCATGCTGTTATGCTAAATAAGAGATTATTTTGCCTCTCATTTCTTAAAACTTTCAATCCGGTTGGTTGGTTTGCTACACTCCATACCTACGCTATATTATTGAGAGTTTTTTGTTGAAAAATCAGAGATTACTCAAAGAGCTTGGATAATGGACTGTCTACTATGCTTCTTTTTAAATGCCTGAAGGGTGATCATGGAATTCTTATTCTGTCATATGGACCAATAAGTGTCTCTTGCCTTTGTTATGTCAGTTTATATATGTTGGTATCATTGTCACTATTTCAATTGCAGAAAGAAGGACTAATCTACAATTTGCCTTACAACACTTTATACTCATTTTTTGCAATGTTCTATATGTTTTCTTCTGACTAAGGCATTAATATGAATACCTCATGGCTCATATTTGTTCTTTATCATCCATGTATGATTGTTATTTAGGAAATCTTGACTGTTCCTAGATAGAATTCATTCACCTCACCTCAGTCAGCCAGATAAAAGATATCTTAGTTGCCTTACATCTCTGACCTCCACTTCATCCTTTTTTAGCCTGAATAAATTGTTTCATGAGCAGCTATCTGCTCCATATCCCCCTCGTGACCAAGAAAAACACACTAGCAGTCCTGCTCCCCTGACTCCATGCCCAATGGTTTGAAATTTATCGCATTATGCATTACCTCTCTACTTGAAGCCATTCTCTTTCCCACCAAAAACAAAACCCCTCGTACTCAATAACTAGCCTAAGATCACCCTAAACAAAGCTAAATTACGAAGAGAGAGCCCTCTCTGATTGCAGGTAGGCTAGGACCCACAATCCAAAGATTGGTTTGGTGTTACCTCGGCCGTATCCCTTACGGAGCCAAGGGACAACCTGAGCGATAACATAATGGCGACTCCACTGGGGACCTTTTGAAATAACTTCAACTATCAAGTTGGAAGCTGGCTCCCAAAAAGCATTCACGTAATGCAAGGTCAAATCTGGACACAAAGCCCCTAGCTACTTCTGAAAATCCAAATTTAATCCCAAGAAACCTCAGGAAGATAGAGCAAAGAGAGGATTTAGCTGATTCTAGTCCTAAG
The DNA here is from genome assembly GCA_000404065.3 of Pinus taeda. Taxonomy (NCBI): domain Eukaryota; kingdom Viridiplantae; phylum Streptophyta; class Pinopsida; order Pinales; family Pinaceae; genus Pinus; species Pinus taeda. The sequence goes on along the minus strand of APFE031311566.1, from coordinate 64,546 downwards.
AAAGTTTAGCCAAGCAGTGTTCCAACCCCTGTCAAAGTTCTATTTCATTCATCCCCTGTTTTCCCTGCTTCATCATCCACCTCTCCATCCACCTCGTCCACACCTCCGTTCACTGCACATACTACCACTACAACTCCTATTATCCCAGTTGTTCCAATTGTTCCGTTCATCCCTGCAGTTCCACTTATCCCTGTAAATATGGCTAATAGATATGCCCCTTTGCAGCTGCCTGCAAACCCCGGGGCTATGCCTCAGGACTACCAGACTAAAATAACTTATTTTGATGGCACCAGTGTCTGCACAGCCCTTTAGCATACAAAGAAAATGAAGGATTACTTTGAGAGCTATGAGATTGACGATGATAATGTGAGAATGAGGATTTTTGTCCAAAGTTTGACAGGTGATGTTAGGCCTTGGTTTAGATCACTCCCAGCCAATTCCGTAGCAAATCCAGAAGCCTTATACCACACATTTATCAATAGATGGGAGAAGAAGAAAGACCCATTGCACATATTGTTCGAATATGACACCATTAAAAGAGGCCCTCAGGAGGCTGTGTTAGACTACTACGCAAGGTTTAACAATGTTTACAATGCAATCCCACAGAACCTTAGGCCTCCACCTGATCTTGCTTTATATAAATTCCTCGATGGCTTTAATACTGACATGGCTTATCAGTTAAGGGAAAGAGCCCCTCAAAGCCTGGCAGAGATGCAAGACGTTGCTGTGAGCGTAGAGGCAAAATTAATTTCCAAGAGAAATAGAGCGAGAGCCGAGAGAAGAACCACCTTTAAAGAGGAACCTTCAGCCTTAGACCAAAAACTCGATGCTATTCTCAGTGGCATGCACAGGCTGGGAGATAGAATAGAAACTGTTGAGAGAAAGTCTACATGGGATGCGCCACAAGCCAACACTGTTAGGAACCCAAATTTTAGGAAAACTCACAACCCAAACGCTGGACGATCCAGCCCAGATCATGATATAAGACCTCCGTTCCAAGAGAACTACACAGAGACATCTACATCTAGTGAGCCATTAGAAGATACTCATATAAACTGGGTGGGTTCAAAGAGTGAACAGCGGGTTTTCTTAACACAAGAAGACTGCGATCTTATCCAACAAAACCAAGATGATCATGACTTTGGTAAATTTTAGACTCAAACCGGAGAGTCTTTTGACTTCAAACAAGGCTATGATTCTGCTGTGTATGAAGTGCACAAGTAATACAAACTAAGGACCAGAACAATTGATGTGCCCGAGCCCGTCAAACAAAAGCAAACAAAACAACCCAAGAAGATGAAAGGCACGACTATTATTACAGAACCAGCCGATGAGACTATCCCAAACCTGCAGGAAGTAACTATGGAAGACATAACAGACATGTAGCCCGCTAATGATCAGCCTTTGCTATCTTCTCCCACAAAACAAGATTTGAATAACACTCCGCAAAACCTTCCCAAAACAGAGATACCGCAAGGTATCACTCACCATAACGCTGATAATCAAGAGGAAATCACAGAAAATACACTTGAAAGGGGAAAATCAACCACTACCAACACAAAGACTCCATTGGAGAAACCATTTAACTTAGAAGCAGAAATAACCAAGCTTAAAATTTCCATCCCCCTCTCTGAGCTTGCCAAACATGATGTGTGTAGGCAACAAATCCAAAAAACACTTCAAATGCCAGAGACCAAAGATGATGTCAATGTTTTAGATGATACACCTGAGCATTTATTCGGTCCTGAGGTTAACGGAAAACCAGCATATGGAGTTGTTCTGCCCTTTTATGTAAGCCTACATATACATGATAAAGTTTTGCACAATGCTATGTTTGATTCAGGGGCCTCACACAATCTTATGCCCAAAG
>APFE031311566.1:5540-54100 GCA_000404065.3 Pinus taeda | reverse complement strand
TTTTTGATTTGTATTGGGCTTCCTCCTCCTCCCTTATGTATTTGGCTCTATCTGCTGTTGACACCGCTGCACAAGTTTTGATTCCTATTTGTTTGTCTCCATCCCATGCCTTTTCCCGCAGAGGTGTCTTCTAGCATGGGTGTATGAACCTGTGTAATCAGTGTTGCAATGGGGCAATGAAATTTAGTGGTTCCACCCCCTCTCCCTGTTTCAGCCCTGTGAACATATTTCCACAATGGTGTTTGGTCTTGTTTAGTCTTTTGAGTGTCCTGTTCACCCTCCTCCAGCTCCTCCTCACCAGGGTTTTCACCCATTTGACTTTCTCCAGCTTCTTCATCCCCCTCTTCAGTTTGGCCCCTCCGTTTCCTACTCCCCAGCACCATAATAACCATAAAAGGGACCTGGAAAAGGAAAATGCCCATAAATATAGTCAGGTCCATGGTGTTTGATGTTTGTAGGGTTTTCATTCAACAATCTGCAAATTAATTTAATTTATTGGGATTAATTAACTTAATTTATTAATTTAATTCAAATTCATCATTTTAATACTCAATAAACTAAATTAAATTCCCTAAATTACTACCTAACTAAATTAAACTAGCTAGATTAGCTAAATTAATAAGTTACTTACCTCTGCAGGCTTGCTCCTCGCTCCTCGCTCTTCAGCAATTTCTCCTTGCTCCTTTGCTCTTGCTCTTCAAGCCCTCAACCTCTTCAAACTTTGATAATGAAATGATTTTATGCCCAAAAGGGCTTTTAAAACAATTTTTTTTTTTTAAATTTAACTTTTTTTCGGGTCTGCGGATTTTTTTTTCCGCTGACCCACTCCCGGCCAGCTGAAAATCGCTCCTGGAGCGATTTTTTAAAGCTCGGGAGCGATCGCTCCCCGATCGCTCCCGGGCTTTAAAAAGCGCTCCGGGAGCAACGGAGCGACCGCTCCCTAGGTCGCTCCCGAAAATCGGTAGGGAGCGAAATTTTTTTGGGCAGGAGCGCGCTCCCGAAAATCGCTCCCGCCCGGAGCATGCTTTGGGAGCGGGCTCCCAAGCGTCCCGCCCGGACGCCCGAGAGCGGGTTCGACGGGGGGGGGGCGCTCCCCCGCAACTATGGTTGTTATGTCACTTGTATAAGCAAATATAACTTCCTCACATTCAGAAAAACCATCATTGAACATGCAAATGTGTGCTGGAATTAACATCATCAAACAACAACGTATAACTCCATTGTGTCTCCCTCAAGATCCGTTGTCTCTCCATCATGATCATTATCCATGTATACAAATATATACTCTTTAATATATTATATATGAACATTCTCAATATAGCATAGTATTTGCATAAAGGAAAATCCTACAAAGAAACCATCATATAAGAAAGTGCTGTAAAAACATTAACATATATAAACCAAAATGCCAAATTTCCATGTAAACCAGTGCAACTAAATTAAACAGTAGCAGAAGACAAATAACATTTACCTGTGCATCAAAATTATATAAAAGCTATCCAGGTTCTGTCATTTCAACCTGTGGGAAGGAGCACTTTTGGCCTGTTGCTCTTCTTGGCGAGGGTGAGATGTCACTAAGTGAGAGGAACCATGAGAGGAATCAGATAGGGTGACCTGGCCTTTTGCTTTTTATTGCTTGCAACAGGTTGAGGGGTGGCTACGTGCTTGGAGGATTGAGCAACTGGATGGGTGAATACAGTGGGCTGCTTAGAAGCTTGGATAGCAGATGGGAGAGTTTGATCATCAGGTGTAGAAAGTTTAGGTGCTATTTGTGGAGAATGGACAATGTGTGAAGCAGTTAACTGCAGGTGGTGAGATAAGTTTGCTTCAGGAGGAGGAGGGAGCAATGTAACAATAGGACAGCCTTGAACAAAACACAAAGGTTGTGCTAGAATCACATTTTGCCAACCATCATTATTATGGACAACAATAGGGGCAGAAATGTGTGGGGGGGGGGGTGTACAAGGATGCCACTAATTGGTCAATGACGAACAGGAGGTTGTTGAGGTTCAGCGATGGGATGAACAACAGGCTGGCCTGTGAGATTCACTATGCCAGTTTGGAGCGACTGCCTTAGTTCTTCTGAATCCCCATCGAAATGAACTAACACCCTGGGTCTCTTTTTCTCTTCTTATCCCCAAATTTCTATCTCTGTTAACTCTTCCTCTACCCCTGTTTCTATTAAAGAAACTCATATTGTAACATAAACAATAAGTTATTTTCGCATCAAAACGAAATAGGACATTCCAGTATCAATAACTTAAAAATTACACGAGTCTTTGAAATAACAAACACCTGGGAAAAACAATTACAAGGAAAGGGATAGCTGCCTGATATATCAACAGATCTCATCTATAATCATAGCCCTGTATAACCTTGCAAAGACAGGATAAAGTAACTTAGGGCTTTTATTTATCATTTTCCAAGATATAAATCGGTATAGAGTTTGGACTATATAGTATATGACATCAAAGAAGAAAAATCTTTTGTTATAAGCTTGAAGGTGCTAATAAGCAGACTCGAAGGCTACACATATGTATGACAAGAGCAGAGCATATGATATCTGAGTATTGAGTGGTTACAAAGAGATCAAAACCCTGGTTTGTAATTAGAAACCCATGAATTGATACGTATGCCAATGTGAATGCATATGTCAATTGACTGCTTCTTGTCGTAGGCAAGAGAAATTTTTAGGGTAAATATCAAGTGAAAGAATCATTTCGTTGATGACATTGAGAGTTTGTTGGACTTGTAAAATGAATGGGTTGATTGCTCTTAAACTTCCCTTCTTCCTTTTAATTGACAAACAAAAATGTAAAGCACAACAAAATTTGTCATAGAATCCACATGTTTGATTACATTTGAATGAAAAGGGGTTATGAAAACAAGTTTTGACCATGGTCGCATCAAAAGGATTGAATTCTTGTGTATTGGCGATTTCAATGGTTCTGTGCTCAAAACCTTAGGGTTTTGAGGGCTGACCATTGAAAAATGGGATATGCATAAAAAGTAATCAAGTCTTTCATAACATGGCTTAACAAATACACAATCGACATAATAATCATTTAACCAATATTTGAAGTAACGATCATGATTTGATACTAAAAATCTTTTCAAATGGTTTTAACAAGAAAATCCATAATTGTGTTCTGTACATAGTTGTAATTTATTGCAAAATGCTTTTAAAACGAAACAAGAGTGTATCACAAAGCTTATCCAAAAAAGCAGGAAGGGAATACGTTCAATTCGAGAATTGAGAGCAAAAAGAGATCAGGTCTTGAAACCTAGCTAAAATGAAAGCAAATTTTCCTGGTCTGACCAGGAGGATGCCAAGTGCTTTTGTGCCTGAGGCTTCGGCCTTGAAGGCTCGCAATGACTATGCAAGAAAACTTAAATATATAGATCACGGGGTAGGTAGAAAGCTCATGAAACTACATAAGTGACCTCTTTTTTTGCATGCAAATGAATCTTGTGTTTTTTAACAGGCATTCAGGGAGGGCGGTTACACATAGACTAAGAAAATGAGTCCAATGGATTCATGAATGTTTGAATAACAAAAAGGAAGAATGAATGCAGAGAACTTCTTTGATATACTCAAGCAGCCAGTAAATAAATGTAGGGGAGAGTCGGTATAGGGAATAAAAGATTCAATGTAAATAAGAATTCATCAATAGATGGAGTGAGTCTTTGATCAAATTGCATATTAACTTCTAACTTATTTTATAAATCCCAGTTATTCTTCCCTCCCCATACTAAAAACATATACAAGATCCCCCTAAATACATATCCCCTCCATTGGTTGAAATATAACCATAACTAGCTCAGCGTTTTCTGCTACTACTACAAAGGACTATTAACCTATAGTTCTGTTTTAGATGGTTGTGTAAGAGATGATTCTAATCAAAGCAATATTACACCCTGTGTTGATGAAAGGCAACAACAATCTTCTGTGTGTTCAGGACCAAGTGCATCACAAAGATCTACAACTGAACCAGCAGCAAGATGCTAGTGCTCAAAGTCCACTTCAAATGAAAGTTCACATTCCACCTGGAAAGGTGTCTTCATCTTATAAATCAAATCAAGCTGCCCAGACCACTAGTTACCAATTCTACAGACTTCAACTTCACTGGGCTTGGATACATAGGCATTGAGAAACTGAAGCAAAGTATGCAAGTCAGTAGGTCCCAATTAATGGTAATAACAGTTCAGATGTATCAACATTCTCCCTTCTATGGCAATTAATCAGTCAGGATCACATATGTTATGCAACCTTCTATGTCTCTGTCATGGAACATTGTTTAAATCTCAGGATAAATTTCATTCGGCCAACATTACCTCTACTCCAGCAGACACGTTGAGTGGTTTGTCATCACAGTTGCCTAAAAAGAAACTGGACAAGACATCATTGTGGAGCTTTTTTGTGTTCAAAATGAATCAATACAGCTTTATACTTTATACAGGTCTCAGTGCATTCCTCCAGTGCATAATGGTTCCTCAGGGGTTTCATCACCAACAGGTTCGTACGAGCATCCAGAGGAGGCAGATTTGTCAGAGTCTCGTGGCTTTTATTCTGTAGAAAGAGATAATTGCTGCTCACCTGAACTAGTTGGGAAAGCAGAACTGTTATTGCCATTTACCAGAGCTAGTGAGTGCATCGCAGACTCACCTGCAAGCTCAGGTTATGGAAGTTGGATTGAAGTCCCCAGTTTACTTGATGTACTAAGGGATGTTGGAGGTTCCCAAACTGCATATTCTATCTCACAAGAGCAAAAATATTCAGGTCCATCAAATATAGATTCCAGTGCAACAGCAGCTGCAGTTTATCAGCGTGAAAGTGTTTCAGGTCGCTGTAAAGATTCTTGGAGGGGCAGTAGGTACTGTCCGATCAATTCTCTTGGAAAGCTGCCTGAAACAATCGCTGTGACCGAATTCTCTACATGCACTGTTCCAAGCCTATCTGCAGGATGGAAATCACATAAGTTGCTGGGTTCTGATGGCAAATATTATCTTAAAGTTTCCAGATCTACAGATTCAAAAGATTATAATAAGGAAGGTTCGTACAATTTTAGTCAAGTGTTGTCAAATAGTGACAATGTATATCCATATGCGAGGGATTCAGTTCCTGCACTATCAACAAATCCAAAAGTCACAGACAAAGTAACCACTGGAGTGATGTTTGAATTAAGTGATCTAAAGAGTATAGTGGGACAACCATCTGAGTTTAACAAGTTGGGCATGTCATCAGGCATGCTATATTCAGAGAGTATTGGTTCCTTCTTTCAGCAAGCCAAGCAAGACATGAAATGTTCAAGGGATATTGTGGACACAATTAGAATTGAAACTTCAGCAACCTCTGATAGGAAGTACATGGACTGCGGTTTCAGTGATGGGAAAACAGATTCTGGTCAAATCCAATGGGTGGAAATGGAAACTAATACTGCAGTGATGAACAGGTCCTTTTTAGGACAAAGTAGCAAGCCAGTTATTCTTTACCGACTTAAAACACTAGCTCTACGCACTTCCTCAATGCAGGCATCATTAGACACTCTGGGCAAGATGACTGAAGAATTTCAGAAGCATGTTTCAGTTTCAGTGGAGACCTCAATCATTGAAGAGAGCCATCGACTAAGAGTCATCAATTGACGAAGCGTCTTGAAAGACACCTTGAAAGATATACTGACAGAATGCACACAGGATTTAAGGACACTGTTAGCAGAGCACCCAATGTCATGCAACATGTGGCAATGCCAGTATCTAAAAATGACTTCTTTACAGCACTCTGTTAAAATATTGGCAAAGAAATATCGTCTCAGCGACCTGCAATTGCTAAAGCCATTTCAAACAAATTCTGATGGAATTGCAATGGCTATAGCAAGAAACATGTCACAGAAGCAAGAAATTATTAGTGATCTACTAGAGAAATACATTGCTTCTTCAACAGGAATGCATATCTCAAGAGAACCGCTGGCTACATTTTGCTCTCAAACATTATAGGTTTAGACAGTATTGGATCCTTGTTTCAAGAAAAAAGTGGTACCTTTACTTGAGAGCTTATGCAAGATGACAACCGAACGTTGGGAAAATTTAATTCAAGAAAAGATGCATAAATATACTACCCAAATACAAGAAGACCTTGCTCATATGTTGAAGACAATTCAGGCCCATGGGAAGCAGAAGCTACATATGCTACTATCCAAGTTTTGAAAAAGGTTGGCCGTCCATCAGAGCGCCATGTTCAGTTGAAGAACAGGCTTGTTGAACATTGATGTGTTCATGTTACTGAGATAACAGAGGTCACTAGGCTTGAGGATGCAGAGGCGGATGCTGAGTATGATGCTGCGTTAAATAAAGCAATCAGAGTATACAGGAAGTGGTGACACATATTAATGATCAAATGCTAATTTCCGTCACATCATTCTGGAAAACAATGGGAATAAGCATGTAAACAAAAACATCGATACTTGATGATTTTGAGTATTAGCAAGACCGTTGGGAACCAACCGTGGGAAAGCTATGCGAGGAAAAATTGAGGCTTCACGCTAAACAGCGGCAGCCATTAGCACATGTTGGAACGCAGATTGATTTGAAGAAATCTGAGGAACATGCGCATAGATCAGATAGAAGTTGCCTTGAGTTATGTGGATGAGTTTATTAAGGAACTGTTAAAACACTAATTATGCATGGGATGTTGCTCTGCCACGTGCGCCTAAAAAGTGGACTCTTGAAACAACTAATCAAAAAGCCTGTTCCTGTAGTGGGAGCTCTAATAACAAAAACAGCAGAGCTTCATACATCTCAGCATCCTGAGAAGAGCTGGAGGCAGGATGAGAATTTAAACAGAAAGGTATAAATGCACAAAATAATGGTTCGGTGGCTTTCACGTTTATTTAGCTACTGGGATCGTTACTTCATGCAAGGGGTTCTCTTCCTGCGCTAAATCGATATGAAATGCCTCTCATTGCCGGAAGGATTCTCCCAGGCAATTGATGGCCATCTTGATTGCCTTAGTCTAGAATTGCTACTGTCAATGGCGATAATTATGCCATTACCAAAGGATAATTGGATCCAATAAAATGAAAGCGTTTGATGAATTTCGACAAGTCCCTTCAGCGCTGGAACATCATGAAGTCTATGCTGATAAGAGAGCGATCTGACAAAATCAATCAAGAGAAATTAAAAAACCAGAGAATACAGCAGTCCCTTTGTCCTGTTATCTGAGAAAAATCAAGAAACGATTATGATCTGGATATGACATTCCCGAAAACATAATTGTTATGGGATCTCCAACTGACAACGCCAGTTCTGGTATTTTTAAAATATGTGGAGGTTCTTGCTGTGTCACAGCCAGATAAGAAATATCATACACCTGAAGGTTGTATTAATTCTTTCACAGGAGATAAAGCAGGGGCAATTGGACAGTTTGAAGTGTTTCAGAGGGAAGAGAAAGCCCGATTCGACAGCGAAAGAGCATCAGCGAACCGACAAAGTGTATCAGTTATGAATATCAGCAGGGGACTTTAAACACAAATCAGATGGCAACAAAGGGATTGCGCAAAGATAAATAAAGCAGCTCAGAGCCATCAAAGCTCACCAGCTCATTATTAAAATATCTTAAAGCCACTTAAGGGCAACAGAACCACCTGAATGATACAGACAAAAGGATTCAATGCGCAACCCTCAGTTGCATAACTTGAGTTGCCAGCTGCCTCAGCGCAGCTCTTTTTTAGATATTTATGCATTGATTTCCAGCACAACGATGAGTTAAAGACAGTTACTACACAGATATTTTTTTTTTAGATATGATCTAGAGATATTTTTTGATATTTTCCCCTATGACACCTGTTCAAGGGAAGTCTGTAAATATTTCCCTATATAAACCACCCTATAGACAGTCTTAAGGAGCGGGAAAAAAAGAAAGAATAGATTGATAGACTCCGAGAGAGACTAGTTATGTACATCTGATACGATTTCCTTAATCAAAGACTGCTGAAGTTTGGAAAATGGACTGTGTGCTGTGTTTTAATGTTTGAAGGGGGCATTACGGAATTCTAGAGCTGCAACATGACTCAATAAGTGTCTCTCATCTCTGTTTTTTTTAATGTTTTATGCTCATAATATGCTTGTATCACCATCTAAATAGCAGATAGAAAGATTAGTTTAGAATTTGCTGAGCCACACTCTATGCTCAAGGTCTACTATTTCTTTATGTTTTCATCTGAACTGGTAATGAACATGAATTCCCTTTGCCTCATATCTCCTCAAATTCACCCATGTTTTGGCAGTTATCTAAGAAATTTTTGACAGCTCCTAGACAGAGCTCTTTCATCTTCATGCTGTTATGCTAAATAAGAGATTCTTTTGCCTCTGTATTATTGAGAGTTTTTGTTGAAAAATCAGAGATTACTCAAGAGTTTGGATGATGGACTATCTACTATGCTTCTTTTTAAATGCCTGAAGGGTGATCATGGAATTCTTATGCTGTCATATGGACCAATAAAGTGTCTCTTGCCTTTGTCATATCGGTTTATATATGTTGGTATCATTATCACTATTTTCGATTGCAGAAAGAAGGACTAATCTAAAATTTGCCTTACAGCACTTTACACTAAATTTTTGCAATGTTCTATATGTTTTCTTCTGACTAAGGCTTTAATATGAATACCTCATGGCTCATATTAGTTCTTTATCATCCATGTATGATTGTTATTTAGGAAATCTTAACTGTTCCTAGATAGAATTCATTCACCTTACCTCGGTCAGTCAGATAAAAGATATCTTAGTTGCCTTACATCTCTGACCTCCACTTCATCCTTTTTAGCCTGAATAATTGTTTCATGAGCAGCTATCTGCTCCATATCCCCCTCATGACCAAGAAAAACACACCAGCAGTCCTGCTCCCCTGGCTCCATGCCCAATCGTTTGAAATTTATCGCACGATGCATTACCTCTCTACTTGAAGCCATTCTCTTTCCCACCAAAAAACAAAACCCCTTGTACTCAATAACTAGCTTAAGATCACCCTAAACAAAGCTAAATTACGAAGAGAGAGCCCTCTCTGATTGCAGGTAGGCTAGGACCTGCAGTCCAAAGATTGGTTTGGTGTTGCCTCGGCCGTATCCCTTAAGGAGCCAAGGGACAACCTGAGCGATAACAGGAGCCTCATTTCTTTCCTCATTATAAGCATCAAAGATTGGGTTTTCATTAAAAGGAGAATCAATCACTTCCATCTGTCCTTCTTCATGCAAGGTAAAATAATAATTTTCCTTCCCAAGGGTATCGATGGATATATCATCGCAAGTAATGTCTGGGATAAAGGGAAAACCAATCTCAACCTCGTCTTCTTTGTTAGTATCATAAATGGGAGCACAACCAGATTGAGGCTCAACAATCTCCCATTTCTCTTTTTCAGTGCAGAAATAATCTTCAATGTCATCTTCCAAGGAGCTCGTGGGATCACCTTTCTCAAGGTTCTCAAAAGGAGAGTCATCAAGAGTGATACCCTTGAGAGAGGTAAGGTCAGTGTCGACCTTACTTTCCATAGCCTCATTCTTCTCAACGCATGTGCTCTAAAAATCATCATTTCCATCTTGCGGCCCTAACGGGGACTCACCTTCCTACTCATCACTGAGATCCTCAAGATCATCTTCATCTTGATTGGTTGACAAGTAGGACCTCTCTTCTTCTCTCTTCTGTTGAAGAACAATGGCTAAGGTATTTGTTACATGATTTTGGTAATATGCTTCTAGGAGGAGAGCATTAGTAGGGTTCTCTTTATATTCACATTTCATCTTATGAAGCTTCACCTCTTCATCATATAAATGGGAGAACACTTCATTAGAATTACATTCCCTTACTAGCCCCCTGCATGACCTGCTATATTCATCCATTCTTTCTTGTGTAATTTGGAGGCTTTCAGAATCCAACTCTTCATCGTCCTAAGAGGATATGTCTTTCACTTCACTGATATTGGCCCCCAATTCTATAATTAATATTTTCTCATCATCCTCATTTTCTTGGTCATCTTGGTCATCCACATCCTCATCTAGCAATGAGCCATATTTTTCTTTGATCTTGTGAGACAAGGAATTAAATGCACCAGTATAATAGGCAAGCTCCAAAAAGAGATAATTTGTGCACCCTTCTTCATACTCCTGCCTTATGCTAATGAGGTTTGACCTGCTCTTGTTATAAAAATTGAGTATGAAGTCCTCGTTTTCATGCTCTATTAGATGATCACAAAGATCATACCACGAATCTAATCTTTCCCATAGGTCTCGTTCTTCTTAGGGGCTAATGTCGTGGATACTTTCTTTAGCTATTTTTCATGATTTTGCATATAATGCCAAAATGAAGTCGCCAGGGGAATTAAAATGCCTTCACAAATGCTTGCTTCACCCTACAAGCATCGAATTTGAAATTCAATGAGGAACTAGTACTTCGATCCTCCAATGGAATTGCCAAATGATATATCAATAATGTCGTATGGGGAAAAAAGCACACGTTTCGTACCCCAACAACAGCGCCAAAATATTACCGCTCAAACTAGTAGGGGACCTACAAGGGATCCCTAAATGTAATATCCCTAAGGGAAAATTAACAGTAAATAATCGAAGCAAAATAGACAACACATCACAAAAATCGAAACAAACAATCAGACCACGAAAATGCTTCCACAACAACGTTGTTTACTCATTTTATTAAATGGGAAAGGTGTACAATCAAGGTGTTAGAATGTGTGCACCCAGGCTTGCTTTTAGCAAGCTAGCAAAGCCCTCAATGATCCCTAAATCACCCTCCTTCAAGCCCTATCAATTCGGCCCAACTGCTGTGCTATAAAACCCAGAAAATTGTGTTGTTGCTTGAAATGAAGAGTTGCTAGAGCTCTCTCTACTACTAAGAAAATTATGGGAATTTAATACTGGCCTCTTCTCAAGAAACCCAAAATAACCCACGAAGCGTTTGGCCAAAGCTTGACCCTGGAATTTCGATCCCCTTGAGCTTGACTAGCTCTCCAACTAGGAATTTCGGCCTCCTGAATTATTTGTTGCTAAAATGCATCTAAAATACCTACAAACCTATTAGAAGGCTTCCCAAGCTTTCCCACTAATTCTCCACCTCAAATTCTCTTATCGCCCCACACTCCCGAAATTCCTCTATTAATGACTGCGCAGTCCCGATGCTACTATGGCTCTCTCTGCTGCTGCAAATCGACCTCCTATTGCTAGTGTGGATTATGCTGAAGAAGAACTCCCTCCTTCGGCTGGCACTCGCAATCCACTGAATAAAGGGCTTGGATTTCCGCTCAGAAACACCCAGTGCGCTAAACAACACAAGCAGACCTGGCTCACTTCTCAAGCGTGCTCTTGTCAAAGACAAATTCGAAAATGATGAATGATGACCAAAAATGAGAGCTCCTCCCTCTTTATCGAATTGCTTCCAAGGTTGCCCATGTGGGCCCACATCGAATTCCTCCCACCTTCTTCGAGCCAATGAAGCGTGTTCTCTTTGTGGGCTAAAAATGCCTTCATGGTGGGCCCCACGTTCCACCAAAGCTGCAATTTTCTGTTGAGCCTATAGTTGGAGTGCCTCTTAGGCCAAAAATCATATATATGTCCCCTAGGCCCCCTTTTTCCTAAGTGAGATAAATGTGTATGCCAAAATTGATCAAAATTTCGATACTCCCTTAGTGAAACACTAAGCAGGGATATCACAATCCTCCCTGCCAAAACGTTGTTTGTCCTCAAGCAACTGCAAAGAAGGATGTTGTAGTATTTGTCCCCCCTCCCAAGTGGCATCCTCCATCGAATAAGAAATTCCTTGATGATCCTATTACGAAGGTGCCTCTCTTTGGAATCCAAAATGGCCTTTGGTTCCAACACCAAGTGGCCTTCATCGTCCATCAGGGGTAGCTCTATAGTAGCGGTGACCTGCTGCCTTAGTGCCTTCTTGAGGCAAGACACATGAAAAACGTTGTGCACCCGGCTCCCCGGTGGTAGCTCCAACTCATATGCTACCTCCCCCACCTTCTGAGCAACATGACAAGGCCCATAGAAGCGGGGTTTGAGTTTTTCAGCCTCCTTCTGGTTGAGCGTAGATTGCCGGTACGGTTGGAGCCTTAAAAGGACCAAGTCCCCAACCTCAAACTGCCTCTCAACTCTACCCCTGCCTGAATAAAGCTTCTGCTGATTCTAGGCCATGCGCAGATTGTCTTTCAGAGCCCTTGAGATGTCTTGGCTCTCCTGTATCCAGTCTTTGGCCCTTGGGGACCTGCTGTCTCTAAACATAACATTAGAAAAAGACAATGAATCATAACAATATAGGGCTCGAAATGGTGACATACCTATAGACATATGATGCGTAGTGTTGTAGCAGTATTCCCCAAATGCAGCCACTGTATCCATGCCCTCTGCTGCCTTGTCACATAGTTATGCAAGTAGACCTCTAGCTACTTCTTAACTATCACCGTTTGGTCATCTGTCTGTGGGTGGTAACTGGTACTTGGGGTGAGTCCTGTACCCACCCATGAACCTACTGTCCCAGTCGCTGACAATGGTCTTAGGGAGACCATGTAGCCGAAATACCTCCTTGAAAAACAATTCGGCCACTTGTAAGGTCGGGTACCGGGTTGGAATGGCAAAGAAATGAGTGTACTTCATCAGGTGATCCACCACCACATATATGCAATCCTTGCCCTGTACTGTGGGTAGCCTAGTGATGAAATCCATCGATATGCTTTCCCATTTTCCCTCTGGAATGGGAAGCGGCTGTAATAGACCAGCGGGGTGTGTCTGCTCTTCCTTGTTTCGCTGGCATGTGTCACACTCCTGTATATGCCTTAGAAAGTCCTCCTTTGGTCGTTCCATGCAAAGCGCTCCCTAATGGTCTGGTATGTCTTCGTAAACCCGTGGTGCCTTACTAGTGGTGAATCATGGGCGGCCTGCAGAATCTTTTCCCTCAGTGGGGAGTTGGGTACCAAGTAAACCCAATCTCGGTAGTAGATCACCTTGTTCATCACCTAATACCGGTCATCCATCACCAACCCATCAAGGATATCACATGCAAACTTGTCCTTGGAGTACTCGATGAGTAACTGCGCCCTCCAGTCCGGGGAAATGTTCATCAAGGGCAAGGTGGCTGGTCTCCTGGACAATGCATCAGCAACTAAGTTGTGCTTCCTCTTGACATATTCGATGTCAAAATCATACGCCTATAGTTTGCTCACCCACGTTTGCTGCCTCACCTATAGCTATTTCTGCTCCAAGAAGAACATGAGGTTGTTGTGGTCGATCTTGACCTTGAACCTATTCGCCACCAAACACTGCCTGAATTTGTCCAATGCATGCATGATGGCCAACATTTCCTTGTCATAGATGGAGTATAGTAGCTCATGGGGCAGTAGCTTCCTGCTCTCAAACGCTATGGGGTGCCCCCCTGCATTAATACGACCCCCACACCCACACCTGATGCATCACACTCCAACACAAAAGACTAAGTGAAATCAGGGAGTGCCAACACTGGATAACTACTCATGACCTTCTTGAGGCGATCAACTACCTCATGCGTTGTAGTGGTCCACTCAAAAGCCTCCTTCTTTGTCAAATCTGTGAGGGGTGCAACCAACTGTGAGAAACCCTTCACAAATTTCTCGTAATATGTGCAAATGCCCACGAATCCCCTCAACTTGTTCACGTTCCAGGGCTCTGGCCAATCCAGGATAGATCTGATCTTCTCCTCATGCACTTAGACACCATCCTCCCCAATGATATGCCCAAGGTAAAGCATCTTAGTCAGCCCAAACTCTCACTTGGACAGTTTGGCATGGAATTGTTGCGCCTCCAGAATGTGCAATACTATCTCAAGGTGTTGTAAATGCTCCTCTCATGTCTGACTGTAGATCAATATGTCATCAAAGAACACCAACACAACCTCAACTGCCCACGAAACACGTGGTTCATGCATCGTTGGAATGCGGCAGGTGCGTTGGTCAAACCAAAGGGCATAACCAGGCACTCAAAGTGCCCATAGTGGCACCAGAATGTTGTCTTTGGGACATCTTGATTTCTTACCCAGATCTGGTGGTACCCCGACCACAGATTGATCTTTGAGAAGAACTTCGCTCCCCTCAACTCATCCATCAGCTCATCTATACAGGGAACAGGGTAGCGGTTCTTCAACATTTTCATGTTGAGAGCTCTGTAATCAATTCACATCTGTAGGGACCTGTCCTTTTTCACCAGCACCAGTGATGAAGCAAAAGGGCTAGAGCTGGGTCTAATGTGTCCTAATGCCAATAGCTCATGGATGGCCCTCTCAATCTCATCCCGATAAGCCTTGGGATGTCGATAAGGGATGTCTTGGGATGTTGACAAGCATCATGTTCTATTCTTGTTGTTGACAATGAGAATTTTTATGATTAACGATATGTTAATATAGCTAATAATTGTCTTTAGCTCATGTTTTATTTCAGTTTTAGAACATATACCTCACATATAAAGGATAATTTTGGATTTTTGTATCATGTAATCATCTATGAGGGTCAAAATAGACTTGGTTAATATATGACATTTCAGCCGAGATTTCCATTTTCGGGGTGCACGTTTCAAGTTGTACCTGTTTCAAAAACTTGTAGATGTTTTAGCCTTTCAAGAAACTTAGTCGTAGGGTCTCCACAACCAAGTCTACTAGTGGCAATCACCTGGAAAAACAAAGCATCAACATTATATAGTCATCCATGGCTACATCACCAATAGTCTCATCAAATGCAATCACAATCCTTAAGTCATACAAAGATCAACCTACAAACTGACTTTTGTGGTGATAATCACAAGCATAGCGAATAAAATTCACTAGTGTAGGCCTTGTTAGCCACCAAAAGTGGGCAACCCCATAGGATAATTTTTCTCAGGGATTTGTCTTCAGCCTGCAGCCCCTAATAGGCACTAGTGTAGCCGATGTATTGTTCCACTTGATTTCCACTTTCTAAGCCAGTCATATGTCCCCTTGCCCATCTGTCAATAGCATATGTTTCAAGGTGGGCAATCCAATCCTAAAGGTATGTTTTTCATTGTGCATTCGAGTGCTTATGCTTGCTTTTCCCTGGGCACATTGGGCATGGATTATTGGGTGACTTGTAAGAAGGAAGGGTTTTGACTGTAGTTTTGTTCCCTCACATTAAATAAGGGGATAATCCTCAATCTTAGTCTCGTGTAATCTCCCCTATTGGCTTATAGCTTCATGAAGGGCACTATTTAGGAATCCCCAATTTTGGTAGCACGGTTTTTTTTCCCGTTTCACACTTCTCACTCCCCTCTACACATTACAAGCACTATTTCATCATCTTCCCTCTCCAGGTCCACATGACCACTGTGTCCACAAGGCACTAGTACACCCCCTCCCCTTGTCCACATGTTTGGGTCGGGCCTGGAAATCTATGCAGCTAAAAGAACGTTAAAAGCATATCATAGCCATAAGCAAGAAAGAAAAGAAAAGAATACTATAAAATGCAAAAGATGGTTGGGACATTAAAATAGCACGTGGGCAAAAGCCAAACATGATCTCTACCCCTTATCATTATGGCCATCACCCTAGTTCCTAGGGTTCCATGAGTGACCCCACATCATTAAGTAACTCATGCACGTCCCAACCCCTCGTGGGTGATGAACTGCCCTACCTTAAGGGGGTAATAACTGCTTATATTATACACAACATGCTCTCATCTCTTGGAGCCCAAAGCAATAATACAAAGAAAAAAATCAAGAAAAGGCAAAAGGAAAATGAAGAAGGGTGGAAAAACAAAGACCAAGATAACTCATGTATCCATGATTTCTCCCTCCTACATCTATACTCCTAAATATGTGGGCATCTCTCATAATTAGCATCTTGAACCCATGGCATTTGGATTTGAGAGCCCTATGTCCCTATCCATCTCATCATTGTTCACATGACACCTATCAATTGAAGTATGTACTTTGGACCCGTATTTCCCTTTAGGGGCTAGGAACACCTAATAGGGTTGTTTATTAGCCACTACTACCTAGGGAGGTAATGTTATTACAAGCTTAAAGCCCCAAATTTGGAAGGGAAGCCCATTATGAAATCTCAATATGCCCTTGATTAACAAGCTTGGTCATGGGTTGGGCAACTTAATTGGGGCCCAAGCCCACAAAAGGATCATATTGACACCCCAAGGGGATGCGTTGAGAGCCATGGGACTCCATCATGTGTTAGAGCATCATTTCATGTCATGGGCACCCTCAACACCTTCAACAATTTGTTCATTGCCCCACATTATT
Source organism: Pinus taeda (assembly GCA_000404065.3). Taxonomy (NCBI): domain Eukaryota; kingdom Viridiplantae; phylum Streptophyta; class Pinopsida; order Pinales; family Pinaceae; genus Pinus; species Pinus taeda. The sequence goes on along the minus strand of APFE031311566.1, from coordinate 37,808 downwards.
CACGAGATGATGCACTTGGACTAGCATGCCCTAATTGGCTTAGCATGATCATGGAAACTGATCTGAGGCCCAAAGGAGGTTTGTCTCACGTTAGAGACTTGGGAGGGTAGACACCATCATCTGAGCCCTCATATGCAACAGTATACAGTATTTTCTTTCATCTAAAGACCCATGAGACTAGCATTTCTGCCCCAAAACCACTTTGGGGCCCCACATGGTGTATTGCATGGAGATCAAGGGGCCATCCCATTGTTTCAGATATATAAAGCCCTCTCACATCTCTTGAAACAAAGAGGACTCAACGTGGCCATACAACGGCCCTAGATCAGCAGGACGTCACCATTTCAACTAGCTCTTGGATGGTTAATTTATAATTTATCATAGCTACTTGGTCGGCTTGTGACGAAGGCCTTTGTTTTGCACATTACTATAATGTTAGGGGCTTTAGAATAGAAATTCAATCTCTAAGGTTTCATATAAATAGACTTTGCTCTCATTTCTGAGAGAGCATCATCATCACTTGGGATTTTCAACCCTCTTAGGCAACTTCGCACTTTTTCTCTTGGATCTTTGGAGTATCTTGGATGCACTATGATATTTGGAGTCGATTTTGATCTTGTCCACAGATATATTGACTATGGATGGATATATTGCATGACTATTTTGTAAGTTCTCTTGTTGATGAAACCTTTCTTTGCAAATTGTCTAATGCATGTAAGCACTGCAACTAGAGTAAATGTTATTGTGCCCTAATTTTGTTGAAAATAATTTTGAAATATATTTGGTTGGCTCTTGCATATGTTATTCATGGTATAGCATGCAATGAATGTTCCTAGTGATGAAATGTTAATTTCTTCATGAAACTCCATATTCTAATAGTAGGTAATTGTCTAAAGGTGGTAGCTAAGGCATCATCTTTTAGCCTCCTTGAAGACAAATTTGGCTTATCTCATGCATCTTGGACTCCATAGACCCAAGGGAGAAGGCACTGGCCTAAGTTGTTTGGTGATCAACCCTTCTCTTCTCCATCTTTTCCCCTCCTCAATTTTTCGGCCCCTCTTTCCTAGGACGTTTAGCTAGGGCATCAAGAAAAATATTTTGGAGGGTGAATTTGTGAATTCCATTTGGACAAGACTTTTCCTTGAGGTCCTGCATAAAGAATCTCCAATTTTGGTTGATTCCTCATGGTGATCCATCCATAAATTCTTGTGCCCTAGAAGGGAAACCTAACTTGTATTTCCTAGGATAGGTGGCTTTCTTGAGGGTTGTGTTAGCATAGTATTTGTTGGAATAAATCACAAGAAACCCTTTCTCCTTCCTTGCCTTGACCTAGTGAGTACCTTGGAAGAATTTATTCCTGCGATTATTCATAAACCCTAGGCCTACCACAAGTATTTCCTAGGTCTCTCAAAGGGAGCAAAGAGCCTCTTAGAATTGTTAAAACATCACATACAGCTTTTTTGAGAAGTCTTACCTTATCACATAGAGTCTTGATCTTAGGAATACCTATCATTATTGCATATCTCAAAACCCCAAGTCTTGAACTCCTTGTCTCATGTTCTTTCTTGGAGATCATTTAGCTTCTTTAAAGCATTGGGCCATTGTTGTGTCTCTCCTTGAATGGACTTTGTGGAATCTTGTCATACCTAAATCATTGATCTATTCATTCTAAGTGATTCCCTTTTGATACCGGGACTCCTCCAATTGGTGAAAGTTCGTAAAGAGCAAGGGACTTTTATTGAGGTGACAGTGGCTCATTGTCCCATTATTGTCACTTAGTAGACTAGTCGTCCCTTAGGTTTCCCTTCCTTAGGGCCTTGATAGATTGTGTGGTAACAAGCCTCATGCAAAATGAGGGATACCATGACCCACCAACGCTCTCACTGGCATTGATTGCATCCATCCTTTCCTCACATGACGTTTTTCATAAGAAAGCCTGCAAAGCATCATGTTAAGACTTTAAAGGAATTTAAAGGCCTCCTCCACCTTTAACCTGCTGACTTCTTCAAGGAATATACTGCCAAGAGAGGTGAAGTCACCATATGTGGAAGGGAAGGATAGCGAACTACCACATGCACTCATCTTGGCTTCGAACCTGCATTCTCCCATTTTGAACCTGCAAAGATCCCAAATCCAACCATCAATCAAGTCTGATGATCTGACAGCTAGGGAACTCTTCTCTCTCCCATGCACCTCTGCCCTCCTATGAAATGGGAAATGTCTAGAGTGTTAGTTGGTTTCAGGATGGAGGATGATGCTCCTACATCATTATGCTACTCAAACCCTAGAATTGCAGACTCAAGCATCTAGAGTTCTTTAACAGCTTTGGATCTCTTCAATGCTAGACAAAATCTAGAGCACTTATGAATTCATCCATTCAGTAAATAGAAATAGACTTCAATCAGCAAAGGCAAACAACCTTGTGTACATTCACTCAATCTTATCTCTCCAATGAAGAAGGATTATAAATAGGGACCTTCAACATTATTGGATGTGAATCCCAAAGATAGAGACTTAGATAACCCTGAAGACTTGAAGACTAACCTCTCTTTGCAAAACCACTTTTGAAGGCATTCTGTGGTAAATGTAGAAAACAATTAGATCGGAGAGTAGGAGAGTTGTCAAGTACATTGAAACAATTAGTCTCTTCAAAAAGATAGACTACATTTAATTCCATGTTGTAAAACAAACTTAAGTTTCTAGGTGGCTGATCAAACCTCTTGACACTTCATATAGATTTATCAACATGCACTTTCATATGGATGCAATGGTTTACATATTTCTACTCTGGACTAAATGTTTTTAAATTGCAGTTTCCACAATCTCTTCAACATTACAATTCCATGGAGCTAAATCCATACCTGGTTGACCACCAAGGCCTTGAATCCCAAAAAAGCAGCTTGCTTTGTCAATTATGAATTTCAAATTACCGTGGCTGGCAACGGCCACAAAAGTGGCATCTCTGCATATGCTCAAAGTCAAGTTATTCTTTGCACCCTGAAGATGGCGAATAAACATGATACTGGAATTCAAACAGACTTGGCATTCTCCAAGAGAGGAAACTGGTTTCACGCAGAAGAGATGCACCTCGTTGAACTTTGGGATTTGCTCAATTCCTTCAACAGTCTTCAGATCCTTGCACAGAAGATCAAATGTTATCTTTGTACCCAAACCACAAAATGCTGTTGCATTTGGTGCAAGTCCACTCGATAGAAGATTATTCAATAGAGCACTCTTGCAAGCCTCAGTCAACAATGAAGGAACCCCAATCTGACTTGTTGCATTTGCATATTGAGCCAGGGAGATTCCGACCAAAGCATGGAGATAACGGCAGCATCTGCCTATATTTTGTTCAGAGCATACTGAGGTGAGTGTTGTAAAATCCAAGGTACTGAAGTCAAGAGGGCAACCTGTATCAGTTGTATAGAAACATGAATCAGGAAAAGAGAAGCCAAAGAAAGGTTTAAGATCAACTTTCACAAAACTATGATTCTAAAAAGCTCATATGCTATTATGTTCTTCTGTAAATCTATGCAAATCAATACTGGTCACTGGACTACATTGTTTGTCAATAATATTTGACAGTGGTGTAAATTGAATTCAATTTGTGTGCCTCTGAAATTAATATAAGTAGAAAAACACTTGAAAACAAACTCTCCAACAAAAAATAAAATAGCACTTTCTAGAACTCGCACCATTGTATACCAGAATATAAGTAGCAATGACATAACATAATTCCAAACAAAGTAATGTGTGCACACCGTGTTCCTTTCTCTGAACTCATGCTATAAGGTTACTTTACCAACTTAAAACAGTTGCAATTTTATATAAAATTTTGTTTTAGATAAATTAAATAATGCTGAACAGCTTGCATAAATTTAAATTTTGAGAAACGGAAGTCCTAACCAGAGGTGTATCAAGAAAAAAAAGAATGAAAGGAAGCTTTCAGTGTTATTTGTTGATCTGGAAATCAAGTTAAGTTCAAATCTTTTCAGAAACCTTGAGGTAGCCATGGGGACACTAAAGTTCGAGATTGAACTTATTGCACCAGGGGACTTCCAGGGATCCAAGCCCACCTCATGTTCTCATTTTATAAATTTTAGATGGTGGGCAGTAAACCAATTGAAATTTCCCTTCATTGGTAGAGGTTCAACTGGTGTTTCATGCCATTTTGGCCACAAAAATGGTGAGTTAGATGGTAGACCACAGCTGTATTGTCTAATGGTAAGTAGCTAGGCTGATACAGGAGAATCATCACCACCCTGCCATCATTGTAGCAGAGTGCATACAGGAGAAGGAATCAAGGTAACATAGTGTGAGATGCTAATGTAACAGCAGGGGATTTTCCTTCTGCGATTCATCCTCTGCTGTTAGATCCCCCAGCCTCATCTGATGGTCAACGGTTTCGCAGCTGCTTGAGAGGAGAGAGAATCCTCACCTCGTTTTTCCTCCTCAGATAGCTGAGTAGTTCATTTCCATCATGGAATTGACAGCTAGCATTTTCCCTAAGGGCATTTTCCATGTTTGGACCACCTCACATCTTTCCTCCTAGGTTGGAACGTGATCTGCTCAACTGATGTCTTAAATTGACAGCTCTCCTCCTCCCTTACATCTTTCATCTTGTGATGCACACTCTGTCTCCAAATAGGGTCCCATGATCTCTTCCTCATGACTTTGGCAGAAGAATTAAAAGGTGTGGCTGGGTCAAATTTTGTATGGCCTTTGGAGAACGAAAGTTATTTTCTAAAACAGATTTTGAAGTTCTGGGTTTTTTTTGCTTGAATGAAGTTTTAAAAAAAATTGAGAAACATAATTTTTTAAAACCCTAGTTGAAAACCTAGGAGGAAAACAAAAAAAATAAAGTTGAAGAATACATATCAGAATTTTTTGAAAGAACCCAGTAACTAAAATAAAATTATTAAAATAGCCCGTGTAGGAAGAAAAAAGGCGAAAACGACTAATGTCAAGTTTGAGGTGGAGAAATTCACCGGCAAAAGCAATTTTGCATTGTGGGAACTGAAGGTACGGGATTTCCTTGTGCACAAAGGTTGCACAAAGCATTAGATGGGGTAAGAAAGAGACCTGTTGGCATGACAAATTTGTAATGGGAGGACTTGGATGCCCGAGTTCTTAGTACCATCAGGTTGTGCCTCCGGATGAAAGGGGACACTAAAATAGCAGAACACCTAAATGTATTTAATACACTTATTTGTCAGTTGACTGATATGGATGTCAAATTTGAAGAAGTTAAAGCCATTACTTTGTTATGCTCCTTTCCTGAGTCTTGGGATCATTTTGTGACTCCTATCATTTTGAGCATAACTAAATCTCTAGAATTTGACTATGTCGCGGGAGCTCTGTTATCTGAAGAAGTACGGAGGAATTATAATATTGAAACTTCCATGCCAAAAACTATGGTAGCCAGAGGCTGATCCAAGGAGAGAGGATAAAAATCAAGAAGTTCTTCCAAATCAAAGTCAAGAGGCAAGAAGTGTAAAGCCAAATGTTGTTTTCGCAACAAAACAGGGCATCTCAAGAATTGTTGGAAAAGAAATGAGTCCGGCGAAAACCCAAAGAAGGAAGCAAATAAAGTCAAATCGGGTATGATTGATGACGTTTTGTTTGTTGAATTAGGTATGATAAATAAAGTTTCATCTAATTGCAATGTTTCTCAACAATTTGAAGATTGGTTGTTAGATTCTAGCATTTCTCATCACATGAGTCCACAAAGAAACTAATTCACTTCATATCAAGTTGTGAATGGTAGTTCTGTTTATGGGTAATAATGTATCTTGTCAAACTGTTGGGGTCGGTAATGTCAAAATTAAAATGTATGATGGTACAATTAGAACATTGATTGATGTTAGATATACCCGAGTTGAAAAATATTTTAATTTCTTTGGGAGTATTGGACTCGAAAGGTTACAAATTTACAAGTCAAGGTGGAGCATTGAGAGTTTCAAAGAACGTTCTAGTTGTTATGAAGGCAAAGAAGATCAAAAACCTTTACAGACTGAAGGGAAGTACTTAGGTCAATGAGGCAACGATTGTATCTAAGGAGGCAGGAGAAGATACTCACCTATGGCATCAATGGTTGGGTCACACGAGTGAGAAGGGCCTTCAAGTATTGATGAATTATAAAATACTTGTTTAGAGAATTTTCGGCAAAATCACATAATTAATCTTTTGTCGACGCGTTTCGAACCAACTAGTGTGGTTCATCGTCAGGACAAGTTGAAAATACAGATCTAGTTCATCGTGTTAAATAGTTTAAGCAGAGACTCAAACGGCTAAAAAATCTAACGGCTACTTTTCCACTCAAGAACCCTAGTCAAACTTCCTCTAACTAATTTATATTAAAATATTATTATATTTATGGAGCAAGGTTACCGGGGTGAGAAATAAAATACTTCCTAATTTGAAATCATTGAGTTTCGATTTTTGCAAACATTGTGTATATGGAAAACAATGTAGACAAAAATTTAAAGTTGGAAGTCATAATAGTAAAGGAGTTTTGGATTATATTCATTCTGATCTCTAGGGACCATCTCCTATAGTGTCTTATGGAGGTGCATCCTATTTTGTAACGTTTATTGATGACTACTCTAGAAAAGTTTGGGTTTATATGTTAAAAAGAAAGGTTGATGTATTTAATGCTTTTAAACAGTTTAAAGCTATGATAGAAAAGAAAACATAAAATACAATTAAATATTTAAGAACTAACAATGGCGATGAATTTACTTCTTCAGAATTTGAGCAGTATTGCAAGGATGAAAGGATTGTTAGACACAAAATTGTTGTCTATACTAAGCAAAATGGCATTGTCAAACGTATGAACATGGCTCTTATGGAAAGAACCGGGAGCATGATCAACAATGCTAATCTGTAGGTTGTGGGTAGATGCAACATCCACTACTTGTTATTTTGTAACTAGATCACCTTTAGTCGCTATTAACTGTAAAATTCTTGAAGAAGTTTGGTCAAGTAAGTCTTGTGATTATTCATATTTAAGAATTTTTGGTTGTAATGCCTATGCTCTTATTCCAAAGAATCAACGTTCTAAGTTAGAGTCTAGACCCAAAAGCAAAATGTTATGTCTTTGTTGGGTATGACGATGTTGTGAAAGGATACAAGTTGTGGGATCCTTCTATGCATAATATCATCATTAGTAGAACGTAATGTTTAATGAATCTTCTCTTCTAAAATTAGATGTTGAAAAAGTTGAACAGGAACAGGTATTTCGAATCAACAAATTCAGTTAGAGACTCAACCTTTTATAGAAAGTCGGAAGGAAGAAGAAACTTCTGACGAAAAAGGTGTAGAAGATATAAAGGAAACTGTAGAAGTTAAGCAACCAGACACTCTTAGGAGGTCTACAAGGGAATGAAGAACACCCAAGAGGTATGCTGATTCTGCTTCGTCTGTTGCTTTGATGACTGAGGATGTGGAACCTTCTTGTTATCAAGAAGCAATGGATGATGCGGATAGTGAAAAAAAGGAAGAAGGCTATGGACGAGGAAATAGTTTCCTTGGCCAAGAACAAAACTTGGCATCTTGTAGAACTTCCTAAAGGGAGAAATGTTGTCGGTTGTAAATGGGTCTTCAAATTAAAGAGAAATCTTGATGGAAGTATTGAAAGATATAAGGCGAGCCTGGTGGCAAAAGGGTACTCTCAAATAGAAGGTATTGACTTTCATGAGATTCTTTTGCCAATTGCAAAACTTATTGTAAAAATTTGTTTCAATAATTGATTTATTTCTCCTCCTTATTTATGATAAGTTATTTACCAATACTTTAGTAAATACCAAAATAAATTCAGTTGTAGACTTCACAAACTAGAACTGAAAATTAAACGACAAGAGAAACATCAACATATGAACAATCACATTGACACACTTGTTTTTGGACAATCGTCCCTGAAAAAACCAAATGTGGAAAAACCGGTACAACTGATCTGAGGATTCTTATTATTGGCATAAATATCTGAATACAATCTAGGATGCTCATCTAGCAATCCTTTACAGAGAAAATACTGGCGGAAAATCTGAGTGAGTTTTACCTCATTTCACTTGGTAGAATTCCGGCTGATTCGGCACAAGACTGCCTAACCCCGACTATTTCTGCGTTGTCTCTGCATCAACCATGCGTCACCTTCTCTTCCTTCTGTGTTATCTCTCTCGGTTGTTCCGGTAGTTCCCAGCAATTCCGGCAGTTCTCAGTAGTTCCGGTAGTTCCCAACAGTTCCCGGCAGTTCCGGTTGTTCCGGCAGTTCTGGATTTTGCGTGACAGATAGATTTTCTTCTCTGTGCTTGCCCTTTTGGCTCTGCGTTAGGACTATGTGGGCCCAGACTGGCCCAACATCAACTCTCCTGGCTACGGTGCTGCTTCTCTGCAAGCTTTCTTCGCCTCTATGTTCTGTATTTTCCGGAAGGTCCTTCTCCCGGATTTTCTCTGCCCCTCAGCTGCAAAATCTCCCCAATCGATTTTCCTCGTGAGAAATTCTCACCTCAAAAAATCAATTTCCTCAATCTCTTTGTGTGTTCTCCAAATGAACCCCAAGCCTGCATTTTATACTTTTCCTATTGAGTCTTCAACGGCCGAGATTAAGTCTCTAATCAACAGCATGACTTGATCCGCCTTCTAGATCATTCTCACCCATATTTTGATTAATACCCATTAATATTTAATTTCCCTACGTTCAGACTTAGGAACTCCATTAAAAATATTAATTATTTTAATAAAATACAATCTGGATGGAATTTCACCAAATGGTTTCTAGATTCTTTAGAACTCATGTGCCTTAGCCTCTCCACCAATTTTCAAGGCTACAACACTTCCGATGCTACCAAAAACTAACACTCCCTCTTAGCAAGGAAAGTGCTCTAGCAACAATGTCCACCTTCATGCTGCTTTGTGTCTGAAGCATCTCCTTTTTGCACTGTTGCTGCCACCAACATTGTGATACTGCTGCTACTATATTGTTGCCATGACACTGCCACTGCCACTGTTGCATCTGTACTACAGCTCCCTCTCAAATGCTACATCATTCTATTGAAAGGGATTTTCCAACATACCCATTTGTTCTCGAAATTGAACAAACTTGGCTCTTCCTAGAGCCTTGGTGAGTATGTCTGCCACTTGATTTCATGTCGGAGTGTACTCCAACTATACCTCTCCATGCTGAACACAGTCTCTGATAAAGTGACACTGAATATTGACGTGTTTGAAGTGATCATGAAATACTGGATTTATAGAGAGCTTGATACAACTTTTATTATCATAGAACATCCTTGTTGCTTCCATCCTTCTCCTGAATAGATTTACAAGCAGTTTCCTGAGCCATATAGCTTCACATGTTGCTTTGCTTGCTGCCATATACTTAGCTTCAGCAGAGCTCAGAGCTACAGACTTTTGCTTCTCACTGCACCAAGAGGTCATCCCAGATCCAATACCGAAGCCATACCTAATGGTACTTTTCCTGTCTACGGAACTTCCTGCCCAATTTACATCAGTAAATCCACTCAATTCGATATCATTGCCCTTGGTGAACCTTAATCCAAAATTTATTGTTCCACGCACATACCTGAGAATGTGCTTTGTTGTTGCCTAGTGCGCCCTTTTTGGTTCCACCATGAACTGACTAAGGGTGTTGACAACATAACACAAGTTTGGCCTAGTGTTGACCAGATACATAAGTGACCCAATGAGTTGTCTGTATAAGGTGGGGTCCACTTCCTTGTCTCCCAAAGCATTTATTTTCTTCCAATTGCTAATCATAGGCGTAGCCATAGGTCAACAATCCTGCATTCTGAATCTTTTTAGAATTTCTAATACATGTCTTCCTTGGCCAAGGAAGATCTCACCATCTTGCTGCCAAACTTCCAATCCCAAAAAATAGTGCATTAGCCCCAAATCCTTCATATCAAACTCAGTTTCCAGGTTCTTCTTACAATCCTCTATGAGTCTAGATGATCCTATCAAATATAGATCATCCACATCCATTACCAGAATCAACGGCTCACCTTCTACCAACAGATAATAAAGATTGGGGTCGGCATCACTCTTGATGAATCACAACTGTTGTAAGTAGCTGTCAATTTGACCATATCAAGCTTTGGGTGCTTGTTTTAGCCCATACAAGGCTTTCTTCAACCTGCACACATGAGTTCTCTTTTTATGTGTTTCGAAACCTTCTGGTTGTTCGATATATACCTCTTCTTCTATCACCCCATTCAAGATTGTTGTCTAGACATCCATTTGGTGAATCTCCCATCCCATCTGTGCTGCAAGGGATATAATGGATCTGATAGAGGTATATCAAGCTATTGGGGCAAAGGTTTCCTCATAGTCTATTCCTTCCTTTTGTGCATATCCTTTTGCGACAAACCTAACCTTATACTTATCTACGCTGCCATCTGCAACATACTTCATCCTGTAGATCCATCTCGAACCTACAACTGATCTGTTCTCTAGTTTTGGTACAATTTCCCAGACATCATTTGTCATGATAGAACTGTACTCTTCTACCATGACATCCACCCATACCTGGTGTTGTACAGCTTCTTGAAAACTAGAGGGTTCTTCAACTTGAGCTACCAATGCTTGGTACCAGTTTCCAGGTTCTTCTTACAATCCTCTATGAGTCTAGATGATCCTATCAAATATAGATCATCCACATCCATTACCAGAATCAACGGCTCACCTTCTACCAACAGATAATAAAGATTGGGATCGGCATCACTCTTAATGAATCACAACTGTTGTAAGTAGCTGTCAATTTGACCATATCAAGCTTTGGGTGCTTGTTTTAGCCCGTACAAGGCTTTCTTCAACCTGCACACATGAGTTCTCTTTTCATGTGTTTCGAAACCTTCTGGTTGTTCGATATACCCCTCTTCTTCTATCAGCGCATTCAAGATTGTTGTCTAGACATCCATTTGGTGAATCTCCCATCCCATCTGTGCTGCAAGGGATATAATGGATCTGATAGAGGTATATCAAGCTATTGGGGCAAAGGTTTCCTCATAGTCTATTCCTTCCTTTTGTGCATATCCTTTTGCGACAAACCTAACCTTGTACTTATCTACGCTGCCATCTGCAACATACTTCATCCTATAGATCCATCTCGAACCTACAACTGATCTGTTCTCTGGTTTTGGTACAATTTCCCAGACATCATTTGTCATGATAGAACTGTACTCTTCTACCATGACATCCACCCATACCTGGTGTTGTACAGCTTCTTGAAAACTAGAGGGTTCTTCAACTTGAGCTAGCAATGCTTGGTACCTGTCAGGTTGTTTATGCTGCCTTTTCTCAATTCTAAGAGCTCCAACGAATTCCTGTGCATCCCTCAAAGCAGTGTTAATAATATCGGTATCGGGAAAATATCGGCGAGGGTCCAGAAAATATCTTATCGGCAATACCGGCGAAAATATCGGCAAAATATCGGCAAGCATAAAAAATATCTTTTTCAAATTTTTAAATATAGCCGATATTTTGCCGATATTTTGAAAATATCGCGATATTTTGCCGATATTTTCCGATATTTGCCGATATTTTGAAAATATCGCGATATTTTCTCGGCGATATATCTTTTGCCGAAAATATCGCGATATTTTCCAATATCGCCGATATTATCAACAGTGCCTCAAAGTGTGTCATACTTCTCGGCTAGTTCTTCCACTAGTGGTGGGAGGTTCCATATGTTCCTCTTCCTGTACATGCTGTGACACTCATGGCTCCTCTTCTCTTGAGGAGATGCTAGTACTAGTTACTGTGCTTGAACCAGATGCTTGTCTTCCTGCCAGATCTGATCCCTGTTGCTAGACTAGAGAGCATCCTCATCCTGTTCTTCAAATGGCATCTCACGAGATTCCTGAAGGCTCTGTCTTCCATGAACTTCACATCTTTCCTTACTACAATCTTTCTACTGCTCGGAATGTAGATCCGATACGCCTTTGAAGTCTTGTTGTAACCTACTAGATACCCAACTTCAGCAGTCTGCTCTAACTTGCTCTGCTTCTCTTTTGGAATATGGCAATAATCTACAATTCTGAATATCCTGAGGTGACTTACTTTTGGCTTCTTTCCCGTGAAAACTCCCTTTGGTGTCTTCTTTCCTAAAGCCCTGTGAGGAGTCCCATTCGAAATGTGTACAGTTGTGTTACATGCTTCTGCCCATAAGAACTTGGGTAGATTCCGATGATATAACATCGCCTTTGTTGCTCCAACAATAGTTCTGTTCTTCCTTTCTGCGACTCCATTATGTTTTGGATTATAGGGTGTTGTCCATTCTCTTCGGATCCCTTCTCTTGCACAGAAATCAGTGAAGTTCTTATCTATGTATTCTTCGCCATTGTCTGAGTGCAATATCATCTTCCTTCCTATCAGATTTTCCACTAGAGCCTTAAAATCTTTAAACTGATCAAAGACCTCATCCTTGGTTCTCAAAAAACAGATCCAAGTTTTCCTGGAATGATCATCTATGAAGGTAACAAAATACTCAGCACCACTGATGGTCCTTGTAGAAATCGGATCGCAAATGTTTGAGTGTATTAACCCCAATACACTCTTAGCTCTATTGTTTCTTCTAGAATATGTTGTTTTGGCGTACTTACTTAGCACGTAGCCTCTGCATGTATCATCATGCTTGATAGTAAGCACTGGAACCCCCGTAACAGTTTCCTTGAGCATCCATAATGCCCCATGATGTAAGTGTCCCATCCTCCTATGCCACAGCTCATTTAATTCTTTTTCTCCATCGACATTACTGCTTATCAATGCCATAGGAGACTCGAATTGCAAATTGTATAATTTGTTGCTTCGAGTTCCAATCTGGACCCTCTTTTTCCACCTTGGATGCTTGACATATACTCTATCACTAATAAAGTATACATCATATCCCTTATCTTGTAATTGAGAGACAAAAAATTAGATTCATTCCCATACCTAGCACATGCAATACATTCGCGGCCCGAAGAATATCTCATGCTGCTGTCTGGAATATAACGGTTCCTTTTCCTACTGGGTGCACTTCGTCCATTCATTCCCATACCTGGCACATGCAATACATTCGTGGCCCGAAGACTATCTCATGCTGCTGTCTGGAATATAACGGTTCTTTTCCTACTGGGGTGCACTTCGTCCTGTTACCCATTGTGATATGAAAGTTCATATGTTCTTCCTGATAGCTCGAGAAATATTCTCGTTCTCCAGCCATATGAGCTGAAGCCCCACTATCAATATACTAGTCCTCAGCTGATGCAGAACTTGATAGGCAAGCAAACTCCTATTCCAACCTGGAAGTTAATTCGGAAATATTATGATCCCTACTGTTCTCCATGCCCTTTTTTTTCGCTTCCATCTTGCCTGAACCTTGCTTTGATACCATGTGAAAATTTGCTACAATAATTGATTTATTTCTCCTACTTATTTATGATAAGTTATTTACCAATACTTCAGTAAATACCAAAATAAATTCAGATGCAGACTTCATAAATTGGAACTAAAGATTAAACGGCAAGAGAAACATCAGCATATGAATAATCACATTGACGAACTTGTTTTTGGATAATCGTCCTCGGAAAAACCCAATGTGGGAAAACCGGTGCAACAGATCTGAGGATTCTTATTATTGGCAATAAATATCTGAATACAATCTAGGATGCTCATCTTGTGTAAGATTCTAACTTACTTATACATGAACAATCTCATCAGCATATAAACAATCACATTGACACACTTGTTTTTGGACAATCGTCCCCAGAAAAACCCAATGTGGGAAAACCGGTGCAGGAGATCTAAGGATTCTTATTATTGGCAGTAAATATCTTAATACAATCTAGGATGCTCATCTTGTGTAAGGCTCTAACTTACTCATACATGAACGTAAGGCTCTAATTTACTCATACATTTACCTTTAACAAAATATGGAAGTTACTTTGAGAAATTAAATAGAATTCATAACATCAAAATTTCATTAATTCATTGTTGAGTACTTACTTAGTTTACTGTGGTTGAAGATGCCTCATAATTACTCCTTCTCCCATTACCAAAAGACCAAAACCACCTAGCCAAACTGGGTACAACCTAGGTACTCAGTTCCAAAGTGCGGCTCAATTGACGTAATCTAGTCCCCTGTGCCCAAAAACTTAAAAACAATTGAAACTCTTCCTCTCATTAAGTAAGACTCTCAGAAATTTCCTCTTCTCAGCCTCCTCCCCCTTCCTCAATATTTTCTTCCTCTTATTTCTCTTCCCACCGCCTTCTTCCCATTTCTGTGTCATTATTTTTGTTACGTGTAACTTTTATAAAATCAAATCTCATTTGATTTTATGGATTTTATTTGAATATGTAGGTTTTGATTTAATTAAAGTTTATTATTATTTTAATAAATAAATTTGATTTATTTAGTTTATATTTTTAATTATTTTATATTATTTTCATTAATTTAATTTTAAATAATGTAAATTAAAATTAACTTTTCTTTAGTTTAAGGTTTATCATATTATATATTATATATATATATATATAAGGTGGTATACGTATTACCTACCTAATTTGATATATTCATGATATTCTAGTGAGGTAGGGATTTATTTCGATAATTAATTCATTACCTTAATTTATACTTTTCCTTGTAGTAACCAGCATATATATAGTGCGATACATGTGGATCCATGCATACGTAGCTATCATATGGAGGTCTCATATGTATGCTAATATTCATATTTTATTTATAGTTGTAGGTGGGTCATTACATCTAACAATCCTTTACAGAGAAAATACTAGCGGAAAATCTGAGTGAGTTTTACCTCACTTCACCCGCCAGAATTTCGGCTAATTCGACACAAGACTGGCTAACCCCAACTATTTCTGTGTTGTCTCTACGTCAGCCCTGCGTCACCTTCTCTGCCCTCTGCGTAAGCTCTCCCGGTAGTTCCAGGCAGTTCCGTTCTCGCAGTTCTGGATTCTACGTGACAGACAACTTTTCTACTCTATGTTGGCCCTTTTGGCTCTGCGTCAGGACTATGTGGGCCTAGACTGGCCCAGCGCCAGCTCTCCCGGCTATGGCGCTGCTTCTCTGCAAGCTCTCTTCACCTCTCCGTTCTGTATTTTCCAGAAGGTCCTTCTCCCAAATTCTCTCTACCCCTCAGCTGCAAGATCTCCCCAATCGATTTTCCTCCTGAGAACTTCTCACCTCAGAAAATTGATTTCCTCAATCTCTTTGTGTGTTTCTCAAATAAACCCCAAGCCTGCATTTTATACTTTTCCTGTTGAGTCTTCACCAGCCGAGATTAAGTCTCTAATCAACAGCATGACTTGATCCGCCTTCTAGATCATTCTCACCCATATTTTGATTAATAACCATTAATATTTATTTCCCTAAGTTTAGACTTAGGAACTCCATTAAAAATATTAATTATTTTAATAAAATACAATCCAGATGGAATTTCACCAAATGGTTATTGAGTTCTTTAGAACTCATGTTCCTTAGCCTCTCCACCAGTTTTCAATGTTATAGCACTTCCGATGCTACCAAAAACTAACACTTATTTCTATTCATACAATGTTAGCACTAACTACATTACTTGACCTTGAGTTAGAACAGATAAATGTTAAAACAACTTTTCTTCATGGAGATTTGGACGAGGAGATCTATATGGAACAACCAGAAGGTTTTGTAAAAGGTCGCAACAAGAGATTATTTTGCAAGCTCAAAAAATCATTGTATGGACTAAGACAATCACTCAAGCAATGGTACAAGAAGTTTGGCTCCTTCATGGTGAGCTAGAACTTCACCAGAAGTGAATATGATCATTGTGTGTATTTTAAAGATTTCAATGGAATATTCATTATCTTCATTTTGTATGTTCACGATATGCTTATTGCAAGCAAAAGCATGGAAGAGATCAACAGGCTAAAAGCTCAGCGTTCTAGGACGTTTGACATGAAGGATCTTGGAGTTGCAAAACAAATCTTGGGCATGGAGATACACAGGGACAGGAAAAATGGAAAGCTCTGGTTATCACAACATAATTATGTGGAGAAAAAACTTGCAAAGTTCAGTATGAACAATGTGAAACCTGTTAATATTCCTTTAGCTTAGCTTCCCATTTTAAGCTTTTTTTGGGTTGAGGCCTAGAATTGATGAAGAAAAGAAGTATATGTTGTTGATTTAGGGTAGCATCGGATATGCTCTAGCCACGAAATTTGGTGGAGAGGTTGGGGCACATGAGATCTCCAATACCCAGAAAGGGTTTGGGTAGATTCTAAACAGATCAGAAGATATTAAAATAATTAATATTTTTAATGGAGTCCCTCGGTCTAAACTTAGGAAAAATAAAATATTAATGTTTATTAATATCAATCTATGTTAGAGTGGTCCAAAAAACATGGGTCAAGCCAGATCTAATCTCAGTCGTTGATTAGGGACTTAATCTCGACCATTGATATGTCAATGAGAACAGTATAAAAGGAGGCTTGAGAGTCACTTGGAGAACACACCAGAGTGATCGGTCATTCTATTCTCTAGAGCGGGGTTTGCTAAGAGAAATGGAATCAGTGATCGGGAGAGCAGCTGAGGGGCATTGAGTACAAAGAAACAGAGAAGGCAGAGATTGTGCCGGGAGAGCAACGCAGCAGCCAAGGAGAGTGACGCAGAGTCAGCAAGGGCTCACGCAGGGCAGCGCAGAGGCAGCCAAGTGCTGCGCAGAGCACCAAAGAGGCCAACGTGTCCCACACAGAGGCCCAAAAAGCTGACGCAGGGCCTCCTGGGGCTGACGCAGGCCAAGAAAGGCTGACGCATGGCCAACGTGAGACATAGAGGGGCTGACGCAGTCTAAATTGGGCCGACATTGGGGTTGCAGAGCAGTTTTGTGCTAAGGAGTTGCCGAAAAAAAATTTCAAGGTTTCAACCAAGAGATTTCTCTCAAACTGTGAAGTATAGCTACTAAGGAAATTCTCTGTTGGGTAGACCAGTTTCGGCACCCAGATTGTACTCTAATATTGCTTAATTAGAAAACCCTCAAATAGTTGCACCGGTTTTTCCGCATTGAGTTTTTCCGAGGACATTGGTCCAAAAATAATGGTGTCATGTGGTATGTTTGTTCTTGTTTCTTTTAGTTGTTGATCTGTAATATGTTGAGCATGCACTGGTGTTTATTTTCAATATTTACTTTGTAAATAACTTGTTAAAGGAAAAATAAGAAGTAAGTAGGAATAAATCAGATAAAGTGCATGAAAGGTTTCTAAACTAAGTAAACTTAGAAACTTCAACATTCACTGCATCCCGTAAGTGGACAAGTACACCAAATGGATGTCAAAGGTGCCTTTTTTCATGAAGATTTACAGATAAAGATATACAAGGAGCAGCGTCCTAGTTTTATCCAAGACTCTTCACGTGTGTTCAAGCATAAAAATATCCTTGTTTGGTCAAACAAGCTCCTAGGGCTTGGTATGAGAAGATGGATTCTTTTCTTCTCTCTTTAGGATCTTCTCACATCCACTATGATTCAAATGTCTACATTTTGCAGCAAGATGATGAACTTCTCCTCCTTCTTCTCTACGTTGGTGGTAATTTTCACTAGGAGTTCACCTACCTTGATTAATCACAAGAAGTCCACTCTTCATCAACAATTTGACATGCTAGATTTAAGGCTCCTTCACTACTACTTTCTTGGATTACAGATCACTTAGTCTGCATTCGAGGTAGGTCTCTCTTAGCCCACGTATGCCTTGGATCTCTTGAGCAGATTTCACATGTTGGATTGCAACTCTGCACCCACACCATTTCTGTCAGAAGTCAAGTTATCAACCAAGTGTTCCACTCCTTTGGTCAATGCTACATTGTATGGGCAGTTTGTTGGAAGCCTTTTGTACTTGACACACAATCATCCCAATATCTCCTTTGTATTTGAGTTGGTTTCCCGATTCATGCAGAAACCACATGAGCTTCATTGGAAAGCTGCAAATAGAATTATTTGCTATAATAGAGGGAGAGCACATATAACATTTAGTATTCTTCCAACAGTAATGCAAATTTAGTGGGTTATACTGACTCCAATTGGGCTAGTAACCTCGATGAACACAAATCTACCTCTGGAGTATGGCTATGTTTTCCATCTTAGCTCCAGTACCATTGTTTGGTCTAGTAAGAAGCAAGCTTCCATAACCCTTTCTTCTACAGAAGCAGAATACCAAGGTGTTGTTAATGCTGCCACCAAGTCTATTTGGACTCAATAGATATTGTCCAAGTTTAGTTTCCAGTAGGAGCAGCCTACTCTAATTTGGTAATATAATCAGAGTGTTATTCATATTTCTGGGGAACAAGTGGAGCATCGATGCACCAAGCATATGGAAGTCCACATGCATTACATTCGACAGTTGATTCACAATACAAGCATTGACTTGCAGTATTGTCACACACAGTTGTAGGTCACTGACTTATTCACCAAACCCATGGCAGACACTCAATATGTTGAATTTCGTACCTTGCTTGGTATAATATTCCTAATTAGCCATGGCTAATTGGAATATTCGATTTTGCTTAATTTTTGCCTTCTATAGTTATTTATGAATAAAAATGTGAGGGAAAGGGGACATGACTCACTTTTAAAATAAAAGTCACTTCCTAGTATCACAACGTTGTGACTTAAAGGGGAGCCAAGGGGGCCAAAAGGGGGGACACAGAAATGGAGCCCACGCAGACACTTGGAGGGATTGCGCAGTAGGGAAGAAACATGTGGCAAGAGAGGGACTGCGCTAGAGAAGGTGAGCCTTGGGATTGAGAGAGGCAAAGGCTATAAATGAGAGAGGAGCTTCCTCATTTTGGCATTCGGTTATGTGCATTTGAGCTAGTCACTTCGACTTAGAGCACGCTGGCTATTTAGCTAGTCTGTAGCACTGTTTAGTGCATTGAGTGTCTCCGTTCGAAGATCTCACCTTTAGCCCTAGGGGACTTCGAGTGCCTACTCGGGCAAGGTATTTCCATTAGCATTTTGGTAGTAGTTTCATCAGCATTTCTGGCAAGGGGATTGAGCATCTTGGAGGACTGCACAGCACTGAGAGGAATGACGCAGTTCTTTCTGGCAGGAGTTCTGGCTTGAGGGTTTGCAGTAGGATTTGTGCTGGGAGATTGAGCAGGGGATCAGCCCTTGCATATTGGAGGGTTTTGGCAGAGGTTTCAAGCAGATTTCTGGAGGGTTTCATTCAGTGGCTGCGCAGAGCCTTGAGAGACTGCGCAGAACCCCAAGGGAGTGATTTTCGGTGGTCGGCCATTCCCGAAAAGCTTTCTGGGTTTTTCTAGGTTTCTTGAGTAGAGTCTGATTCCAGAGTTTCAACCTTTTTTGAAGAGGGGAACAGCCCCAAATCCTCATTCGATTTCTAGCAGCACGGCAGTTTTCCAGCAGCTGGGACGCAGATCAGTGTGTGTCCATTCCTTTGCTATTTTGAGTGTATTTCTTCACTTGCCTTGTGCAAGTCAAGGTGCCATCTTCTAATCACCTCCTGTACTCATTTTATTGCTCAATATAATAAAATGGCTTAGCATTTCTTGTTGCATTTCTTGAGTATTTGTTTACGTTTCATGTATACATTGTTGTTTGCTGCACTATCGTTATTTCATCTCTGTGAGTTTTCCAACTATTATACCACTTGTACATTTTTATGGTTGGGGTTTGCTGGTATTTGAGAAATATTCATGGGAAGGGATATTACACTTGGGGTGAAGTAAGTTGTTCGTTTGGAGTCCCAAACTTTCTTCCTCTCTTTTTTTCTACTGTTCTGCACATTTTAATTGTAAGTGGGTGCTTATTATGGCTTTGTAGCCGGGACTCATTTTAGAGATTTAGCCCTTTATATGTCCCCAGGTTTCACTAAGGGGATGTCAGTGTACATACACAGTTGCAAGTTCACTTAAGTGAATTATTGAATGTTCAATTGGTACACCTGCCAACCACCTCCTTAAACGTTGGACTCCTCCGAGTTTGCTATATATAGAGAGCCTCAATCGATATTTCAAACACAGCATATCTAATAGCTGGAGTGATTCTTTTGTTCCTTCTATTGGTTTTGAAAAGTTGATTTTCTGGGCTCTGCTGCCTGTATGGAATTTAATCTTGCAATGTTCTTGTTGTTTGCTGCATGATCTTACACTGGTTGATTTTAACAGAAGAGTAGCCCCTGACATGCCAGCTTCGGAGAACAGAAGTGCTTGTATTCAATAGGCTGCCCCTCTAGGGCAGTCTCCTCTGCGAATGCCAGTCATTTGCGTTGCATAACCTCTTCCAGCAGTTGTAATGCTTCTCTTGACTTCAAAGGAAACCCTCCAAAAATCAAGGACTGATAAAACGCAGGCATAATAGGAAAGAAACAATCCAGAATGGCAATCAGGATCAACTGCCAACGTGCATCGTTCTTTGCGTGTAATTACTTGATTAATTAGTACACTCTGATGCAAAATCAAAAGCCTGCCACAAAGGTAATGCAAACTTAAAACCCTACTGCAACATGTAATTCGAAACTTAAACACTACACTAAGATAACATCTGATGCAAACCTTAAAAGCCTAAGACATCCTGTATATTAGATTAAAACTCTGATACTTAAAATGCAAACTTAAAACCCTAGCATTTTTTTGTTTTAACCTTGTGGCGTTTCTCTGCGATCTGCTCCTTTTCGTTCAGAGTGTAGACTTTTCTCTTTCGTTTCCGTTGCGGCTTCTTATTGTCGTTTTGACCGTCCTCTTCCTCCTCCTGGTTCTGGGAGGATTCGATGCGAGGGCGGGGAAGAGCGCGGGCATTATAATAAAGAGACGGAGAGATTGAGAAATAAGAGTAGAAAGTGTTGAGGATGCGAACAGGATCGAGGAATAGCGCATTTCCATTGGGAATTCGATAAATGCCTGTTGACAAGAATTCCTCCAACCCATCCCTTCTCTTGGCTTCGTGTCCGTCTCCGCCTCCCATCGTGAGGAGAAACACAGTTCAGTTTATCTAGTCGGTTCTCCTCATACTCCTGCAAGCATAAAACTCTCTCTCTAACCATATAAGTAGTCACTTTTTACGGCGTTTACAACAGCCATGTATGCAGCAACGCTGCGTCGCAGTGTCGTTATTGATCATCTGCCCAATATGTTTAAAACATATTTTATTTTAGTATGATACTCATATTTATATTTTATTTTAATTATTTTTTAATGTATTATTTTATGGTTATGTGTTTTATGATTTAAATTGAAGTATAAAATTTAGTGGTGGTTTAATTTACGGATAACATAGATATTTTTCTTTCTAGTTAATTTTAATTAAATTTGTGAGATTTTTAAAAATTTAAACTTTATAAAATTTAGTGTGTAAGGGTTTTTTTAAGGTGTTGAATCTATTATACATTCAAAAAATATTTGAAATAACAAAAAATTATAATCACAATCTTGCTTGAAAAAAACTATTTAATATTAATGTAAGTTTTGTATCTTACATTATTGTGTTCACATGTCTTTTAGAGCGTGTTATGGAGTGATGTTGTGGTAGTGTAAATTTTTGTTTGTAAACATTTACATGTGGACTCAATTAAAAAATAATAAAAAGTTAAAAATAATATAGAGTCCAATATGGATATGGGGGAAATGTTGATGTTCAGCATTTACATTTAAATATTAACTCAATTAATAATAAAACAAATTAAAATTAATAAAAGATTCAGTTTGTTATATTATAATTTTGTTTTTATTAATAAAAGAAAATCTACCTATCACATCAAAATATATAAGATATAAATAGTAGTTATAAATTAAGATCTATTTGACCATAGAAATCAAAATAATGATTCTATAACCATATTTAAATTTAATTGCCTAGATCCATTTTAACCTGGGATCTATCAAGCACCAAAGGGATCAAATCTAAGGTGCAAACCTCTCCACACAGAGGGATCAAATCTCGCGAGGTGCAAACCTTTTTTTAGTGCAAAACTTGAGAAAAGGTGTGCACCTCGAGACATTTGATCCCACTTGGCGCTTGATAGATCAAAGGTTAAGGTGGATGTAAGGTAGTTTTTATCATGCACGGTCATACAAAATTTGTTGAACATCTATTTTTTTATCATTTTAAATATGTCTAACATTAATCTGGTCATTTTAATTTTAAATTTACTTAGTTACCTCACTTTGTGGAGATGACAGAGATTGTTAACAACTTTAATGATGAAAAATGATTAAATAAAAAAATTTAATGCAAAGTGATAGTATAATAGTGTTGAATGATATATCCTTGAGGGTCATCTCAATTGGTTTAGTTCCAGTTGTTAAAAGCGCATTTCTAATGAGAAGTCACGGGGTCAATTCACCTTAACACTCTCGGGATTAGGCTGTCCTAATATTAATAGTAGCTTTCTCCAATGCCAATCATTGTGACTTATGGAGTGTTAAACCCCAAGTAAGTGTCAATGGTAGTTGTTTTTTATTACCTCAGTTGAATGCAAAGTGACTAACAATGTTGAATGATGGAAAATGGGAATAATAAAAATGTAGGCAATTACAAATAGTTTACAATTTTAAGAAGCAAACATTTTAGGTAAATGAACATTTTATTTGAGATAAAAATTTAAGTATTTTAGTTATGGTTGAATTATTGTAACAAAGAAATCAATGCACGTCGACAATAAATTTTTTGTACTCACTCTAAAATAAATATATATTAATAGTCTAATTACTTTAAAATTAATATATATCATACATCTAGTTACATCAAATCAGAAATCAACATCTACATTGAAATCAATGCAACTAGTGCAAATAATCAAATAGGATTAGAAATCAACATTTACACTGAAATCAATGCATTTAGTGCAAGCAATCAAATAGGATTCATCTACACTACAATTAATACATCCAGTGCAATTAGTGAAATAACATTAGAAAACTACTACATTGAAATTAATGCATCCAATGCAATCAATCAAATAGGATTAGAAACAACATCTACACTAAAATCAATGCATCTATTTCAGTGAAAAAACGAAACAGTCCTGGATTTCTAAATCCAAACTTTTTTACCTTTTGTAAAAGCCTCACTTCCTCTTCCTCTATGGTTAATAATGTTCAATATTATATAATACTATATAATATATGTATTTGTCTTTGTGTATTTATTCCTTCTTCCCTCTCTCTCCCCCCTCCACCTCTGTGTTTATCTCGCTCCCTCTATCCTTCTCTCTCTCCCACTCCCTCTCTTTGCCTCTCTCATTTTCCCTCTCTCTCCTCGCCATCTATATATATATATATATATATAGATATCCATCTCTCCTGCCCTGTCTCTCTTTATCTCATCCCCCAAACGCATACACTTTGTCTCTCCATATTTATCTATCTTTGCCTCCCTCCCTCTCTATGTCATTATCTTCTTCCCTCTCTCCTCCCTCCATCTATATCTCTGTCCCCCTCCATCTCTCCTTCTTTGTTTGTCTATCTCATCCCACAAACATGCACACTTTCTCTCCATATCTATCTATCTCTCCCTCCCCCCATCTTCTGCTCCCTTTCTCTCTCTTCCCCTTCCCTCCCTCTCTCTCTTTCCCTCTATCTTCCCTCTTGCTCTCCTCTCTCCATCACTCTTTCTCTCTACACCATTCTCTCTCTATGTCATTCTTCTTCTTCTCTCTCTCTCTCTCTCTCTCTGCCCTCCAACTTTGTCATTATCTCCCTCTCTCCCTCTCTCCCTCTATGCCCTCCAACTTTGTCACTATCTCCCCCCTCTCCTTCTCTCTCTCTCCCCCTTCCCCCCTTCAATCTTTGTGTCTCCCTCCCTCTCTCTCTTCCCCTTCACTCCCTCTCATTCTCCCCTCCTTCTCTCTCTCTTCCCTCCCTCTCTCTCTCTCTTCCCTCCTCTCTTCTCTCCCTCACTCTCTCTCCATCTCTCCCTTGTCACTCCCTCTCTCTCATCACCTTTATCTCTCTATGTCTTTGTTCTTCTCTCTCTCTCTCTCTCTCTCTCTCTCTCTATATATATATATATAGAGAGAGAGAGAGAGAGAGAGATATAGATATATTTCTCTTTCTCAATTCCTCTCTCTTCCTTCCTCTCTCTCCCTTTTTCTTTGTTGGAGAATGTAACTAGATTTGTTATTCATAATTATGTTTGTACTTATGACATTGTATATTTGTTTTGTAATAGGAAGACAAAGAATTACTATTTTAAGCATGTGTTTCATGCTCAAATTGATTTGTCTACTAGGTCAAGCATGGTTTTCATGATCCTAGGGTTTATTGAATCAAGAGAATATTTGTCATATGTATAAGACGCATTTAGGCAATTTGTAACAAGAAAGAAAAATTATTTTTGAGTCTAATGACCCCCTAGACGATCCAAACTTAATCAGGAATGCAACAACTTACAGATATAAGCATAAACACAGAGATGCAATAGAAAAACACTTCATTTCATTAATAGAAAAATATTGAACTATGCTTACAAACATAAAGGAAATAAGATAGCTCGGGCGATGGTAGCTTATCTCTTAAAAGAGATGTGGCGGCTACATGCCTCTGAACTGTGTTACAATGAGGCTCAAGGGCCTATTTATTATTGGAAAACATGAGAAAACTCTAAACAACCAAAACCCTAACCCCAGGAGATGTAACACCAAGAGTTTGTGGGCCTTGTTGGGGTTAGTTAGGTAGTCAACTTCCCAGGGTCTGTTGATGCCCCAAAAATCGTTGCATCAACATTGGGGGATAACCACCCGGTCCGGACCTTAATACAACTCTTTTTCCGTTTGGGATGGTGGCTTCGACTAGATATAATGGGACCAGTTTCCCAGTAATGAATAAAAAGGGGTGGATGAATGATTGGTTTTCTAATAAGTGATAATGAATGGAGGACTTAATCTATAAACGAAAACGTAAATGACTATTTTATCCTGGGAAGCTTCTATTCTTAAGTGCAACGTTTGGTGATCTGTGTTCGTCAATAGGCATATAGATGACACTATTCAATAAACAAAGATATTCATTTAAATAATAATTGCTTCGTTCAAATAGTTGAACGAAGTAATTGATAAAACATTGTTACACTTCTCTTTTTATATTATTGATACATGTATGATTAGAAGAATAGCAAACTGTAAACATCGAGTAGTGGAAACTATAAAGACTGCTGTTAAAACACATGCATATATTCAATAATAGCAAGAATGATCAAACAACAATTCACATAAAAAGAATAAATTCAGACTTAGATAATAGTACCATATGAGCTGTAAATCATTCCCAATGTCAATCGCAATTTGAATTCCTTCTTCTAACTCAGAAATACTTTTAAATAAAGGCAGTAGTGCACATCCACATAAAAGCTTCGTTATCAAAATTTGGAATAATTGGTCCAGTTTTCATAAAATAATATGCCTAAAGTACAGTAGTGCAACTTCAAGCTTAAGTCATATACAAAAACTTACAACCCTTTCTAAATACATGAAAGGGTCTATAAATACTAAATTAAACTAACAAACTACAAAATTAAAATGCTACTAAATTGGTATAACTTGATCTTGAATAGTTGGCAGCATGATTCATCACTCTGGCTGTTTGCCTTTTGACCTGAGTTGGCATATCGCCAGCATTGGTTCCACTTCTTGAGGGCGGCTGAGATGACAATTGATTTGAGCAGCATAGGTGGCATCGTGTATATCGGGAATGATACACCCGATTGCATCCGTTAGGCATTTGAGAGCGGCTCTCTGGCTGTATGGTTTTACTAGAAACAACCAATAGGTATCCCAAGTTAAACTTTTAATTCCTGTGATCAATCTCCCATTCTTTTCTAGCTCTTGGTAACATGATTGCTCCAGTGTCTTGGCTGATAATAATTTACCTGGTGTACATTGAGAGATCATGTTAGATAAATAGAGAGTATTGTTAATCAAGTCAATCAAATTGTTCGTAGATAATTTGCATCTAGAAACCGCTCTCTCTGCTTTCATCAATTGGGACTGCCACTCCATGAATAGAATTTCTTTATGGGATTCTAAGATTTTAGGCAAGTTCGCTGCATGTCCCTCATTAGTGTCCTGCCAAGTAAGAAAATCCGTTAAAGTCTCATCGGCTTGCTCTAAGTCTTGCCTGGCATCAACTGATTTATCTATTATAGATGTTGTTATGTCGCACAGAGGTTCAACTTGGGCAATTTTATGACACAACAATCTTATTTGTGTTATTAGTGCCTTATTAATCTGTATTGCCTCTGCTCTGAAATCGTCAAGCTGGGGAAGACTCTTGAACTTCTCTACTTGAGCTGATAATTGAGCAATTTGCTCATCTTTTGTTTTTACCATCTGTTCATTCATTGCCTTCAATTTTGCTAATGCCTCCGATAATTCTTTCTGCTTCTAAATCGCTCCCGAATCTGCCCTCTGTTTCCCTTCATGCAACTATTTGTTCAGTTGGTTATTTAACTGTTGCTGCGTGGACAGTTGTTGTTGTAGTTGTTTTGCTTTCTGTTGTGCCTCCGATAGTTGTGTTTGTAGTGAAGTGATCGCCTGATCCTTTTCTTTCAACAAATTGCTCACCTCCGATGCCTTATCCATGGTGGCTGCCGAATAGGCACCAGCATATTGGGACAACTTTGTCAGGTCATCGGAGGGGTCGAATTCTTCCTTCCACACTACATTGGTTGTTACTATTTGTTCAGGGAACAGGGAAGGTTGATCAATCCTTCTCCTTTTCCGTTGTCGCTTTATTACAGCCCTGTGTTTTGGGCTATAGAAGACATCCAATGGAGGAATATCCTCCACCTGCAAAATGATTTGATCGGAAGGATCCTTGGGAACTATTTCTAATTCTGTAGTCGGGGGTAGACTGCTGGTTCCTTCACTTGGAACCTCTTTTGATGTTGTATCCTGTGTATCAGCTGCTTTGGATGTATCGGCATCCCTTGAGCTCTCAAGATTGCTTATAATTGAATCAAATTGCTGCCATTCCTGGAGAAATCTTGGTTCAATCTGAGTGTCGACATTCACCTCCTTGCTGCTCTGCTCCTGCTGCCTTTTTTGTTCCCCCTCACATGTTCTCTCTTGTTCTTTCTTTTGTGCTTCCTCTCTATCTTTCCTCTGTGTTTCCTCTTGTTCTTTCCTCTTTGCTTCTTCCTGTTCTAACCTTCGAAGTTCCTCCTGCTCTCTTCTTTGTATTTGCTCGAAAATTTCTCATGTAGCAGGAGGTTCGTTGGTAAGCTGTTGTTCAGGCTCGCTTGATTGTGTCATCGGGGCAGTGGCTAACAAATCTAGAGGCAGAGTTTGCAACCTCTGCTCTCTAAGTTTGTTAAATTCAACTAACCCGTCGTCATGGTATCTCATTTTAGCTATCGCTTGCACCTGAAATATCGACTCGGCTGAGGAGAACAGGTCATCAAACTCATCTTCCTTATGTTCAAATTTAGTGAGTTTGGCCTGGTCTAGAACATTATAGACGACTTTTTTCGGATCAAAGCGTCTGTTAGGCAAAGTGGCGAGATTTAGTATATTAATCTTTTCCGCCTCTTTCTCTGCATGTTTATAATCATGCAGAGTATAAACGCCACACCTTAGAGGAAAAGGAGGCCAGACTTGCTTCTTTGAATTCCTGAGAGTCTTTGTAGCCGATGCGGATGTAAGTTGATATGCTATCTCTCGAGCTAATAGTTTGTCTGGTATATACAAGGGGAGGATATGAGGCCTAGCCTGACTACCGAAAACTCTTACATAAGTGAATTTTTCTTCTCCGAACCAGGTTCCTAAGGCTATCAAGTCAATCTCTGCTTGAGAGGAAATCTTAGGAGCAGGTCTATCAAAAATTGCATAGTAAATAGGTAACATGAATCCATTGCAGACTTGATATAGGTGGTGTTTATAATGAGCTTTCCACAACTTCTGGTGATAGATATGAATGGACATGGGGTCCGATGGAGTCCATCTCCACCCTAGCACAGGAAACTCGGAATTAAAACAGAGGGTGTCTAAAATGTAGGCACTAAAGTAAAATGGAGGGATGAATCTATCAGTAACACGGGATTTGTTTCTGAAGTTAAGAATAGTTGTTGCTAACTTATCCGATAATATATTCCCCTAATCCATGATTTCAATATTACATGTTGCTTCCATCAATGGTACCATCTCTATGGAAAATTTGGAGGAGTCATGCAACCCCCACATTCGACACATCATAGCTCCAGCATAACAATAAGGAGAACATAAGGAATCGACGGAGTACTTACCCGAAGACTCATGTTTGTGTTTCGTCGGGTTCTGTCTCCATTCCCGTATAGGCGCTGACTCAGTTTCATTTTCATCTCTAAACTTCTCCAGGAATGCTTTATTATACTTCTTCTCTAGTTCAGGAAAATGGTACATTTGTCTCAAATCATTGGGCTGAATACTCTCCCATCAATAGTGCAGAATGTTCTGTTCGTAATTGGAATTTCTTCAACGGCCCATCTCACCACATGTGTATATGGAAGAATTTTCTCTCGAGCCGCTATCCTGTGTAGGTAGGAATCAGCCAAATCTTTTAGAGTAGCATCAGATTTCTGGCCCGAGCCTGCTGTAGCTTGTACCGATGTTTGCTGAGGTTCCTCGGCTTCAACCAGGTTGTAAATGCTCTACCAAGTAGTATTACCGAGACCAAGACATGTGGTATCTGAGATTAATCCTTTTTTGCTTGGTCCTGGATCGGCAACATGTTGTCCTGTTACCACCAAAGCTGAAGCTGTTCCAAATTTCTTAGATTTCTTCCCATTTGGTCTGAATTTGCTACTGCGGAGAAGATCTGCACAAGAGATAAAATGAACGTAATGCGGAAAATAGATGGTGAAAACCAATTATGGAAGAATTATGCCAATCATGAATAATGGAATATTATCATAAGGCTCCCGCGGATACAATCTCTGAAGGGATTTAGGCATAACTGCTCCATTAATTTTCCGTTTAAACCTATCAATCATTTAAATGCTCATCATATCCTTTATTTGCCGAATAGTCTATTTAAGCGTGGATTTGATTTTTTGGCGGTTGGGCGCAAGTGAATCACTATCGGGAAGAGAAAGGCTTTTAATAATAATTAATACAATATGCCGAAGCCATATCAATCCTTTTTGAAAGTCGGGCTTGGCTTTATCGCAATCGGCGATCGGAGGAAACCTTGAGCAGTTTTATTTAAATTATTGTGGAATCCCCGATCGCCGATAGCGATATCGCTTAACTCGCATCGAGAGCTTTAAGGAGAAGACGTTTCGTTGTATTCATATCGCATTCCCCGATTGCCGATAGTGATGTCGCATCAGAGCAAGGAGAGGGGCCTTTTGTTATGGTTTTTATTTTCCCGATAGCCAATGGTTATTCGCGCTTGTCGCATCAGGGAGAATCAATGGGTCTTTGTTATGCATCTTTTGTTATTGTGATATGCAATTTTGCGATCACTTTATCACAATAATAAAGAATTATTCATTTTATTATAAGACTGATTATTTATTAACTCAAAGGGTTTTATAATGTTTCGTTTGTTTCCAGACCTTTAGAGGAATGATAAGTTACTACCAATTTAATCTAAAAGTGACCCATTTCATATTATAGTTTTCTAAAGTAAAATTTTATGAAATGGGGGGTTGTTGTATAGCACAACAATTGGCGATTCGCTGGGAGAAACAGTTATCTCTAAGAAATATTGGAATATTTGAACTTTCTTTATATAGATATCTTATCAAAAAGGAAAATTCTAATATAACTAAGTATACATACATTCTGAATATAATAAAAGCTGTTTTTGCTAATTTCTTCTCTTGTTAAAATTAAATACATTCTAAGTTTTAAATTGGCCTCTATTAGTTGATAATGATAAAACAAAACACCTTTCCAACTTAGCCTTTTTGATTGACTTCTTTGTCATAGGTAGAGCCTCTGCTGCCAGCAAACATTCATAGTTTCAACAGGGATACCTTTTAACCATTTGATTGTCCACGATCCCTCCCATCTCAGAGTATGATTAAAAGAATGAATTCAAAATATGCCTTCATATTTTGTATTTCTTTTCTTTTCCATTATTTTGTAAGATAAAAAGCCATTGTCCTGGTTTGGTAGCCAGCTGATTGACAAGGCCATTCACTGGTTGTAATCTAATCGAACAAGCTGGCTCGTGATGAGACCCCTTGTCTTATGCTTATAAGCCATTACCCTGTTTTGGTATGCAGTGTTGGTAATTTCGGTTAGACTATTTCCTAATGATCATGGTAAGCAGGCTTGTGATAAGATCCCTTATCTCTATACCAGATATTTTAGAATTACACTCTGAGTAATCATAAACTTGGATGAATGGGATGGACAATTTTCTCCTTAAGAGAGGATGGATGACAAGGTAAGAGTTGAAGATGCTAAGATTGAATCAGTTTCTGTTTTGATATTGATAACCCTTTTGTGGCCAGTTTGAAAACATTAAAATGATTTACAGTACTTCTAAATCTTGAGAAGATTTCACAAAAACAAAATGGGGTTTTCAGAATGTGAATATACCTAATTTCCTAGAAATTGTCCCTTTTCTTTAAAGGCTTCTATTTTCAAAAGTAAAATACTAAAAGTACTTCTTTCGAGCAACTTTTCAATATAGCAAAGGCCAATAGAAGCTATTTTACAACTTTATTTCCTAATGGTCCTAAAAACTAAAAATCCTACTGAAATTAAAAGAGAAGGGGTTACCTCCTCAATTGAAGAATTTCTTTAAGATGAGGCCATTAACAGGAAGAGAGTCCCTCTTTCCTGATAGATCTTGTAATATGAATGTTGAATGGCCTATTTTCTCGCTGATCTGAAATGGTCCAAGCCACATCTTTTGGAACTTGGTGTATTTACTTTTATCCTCATGGGCTCTGTCCCATTTCAGAACTCGATCACCAACCTGCAACTGTTTAGAACTATACGAAGCTGAATCAAATGATGACTTGATTATCTACTGATGTTTAGCATGAGTAATTTTGGCATTTTCTCTTTCTTGTTCTAATTTTAAAATTTGATCATATCTGAGTTGGATAGAAGAAGAGGGGCTTTCTTCAATAAACTAAACTAGGGCTAGAGAAGGAAGCACTAGATTGGTCGGTAGTACTGCTTCTTTCCCATATACAAGATTGAATGGAGAAGTACCTATGGAGGCCTTCTACATTATTCTATCAGCCCATAGTGCGAATATTAAAGATTTGTGCCAGTTTTTATGATTTTGTTCAATAGTTCGCTTAATGATTTTGAGTAGGTTTTTATTGGTAGACTCTGCTAGACCATTACCCTAGGGATAGTAATTTGCATAATATTTCAATTTAAATCCTCTTTTAATAGCGAACTCAAACATGGCATTTCCAGAGAAATAAGATGCATTATCAAAAACAAGAGCATTTGGGACACCAAACCTGGTAATGATGAATTGATCTATAAATTCTATAATTCCTTCAGAGTTTGTTGTCTTTAACGGAATTGCTTTAACCCACTTGGTAAAGTAATCAGTAGCAATAAGGATATACTTATGTTGTTTGGAGGACTGTGGAGTTATTTCCCCAATGATATATAATCCCCATTGTTCAAAAGGTTGATCAATGTTGACTGGTTGCAAAGGGAAAGATGGTTTTCTTTGTCTTCCACTGGAGATTTGACAACTTCGGCATTTCCTTACATATTCGTGAGTATCTCTGAATAAGGTGGGCCAATAATATCCAGCATGAATGATTTTGTGAGCTATTGTGTCAGCTCCAAAATGTCCTCCGGCTGGTCCATCGTGTAGCTCCTGCAAAACCTTTTGTGCTTCAGGTTTTTCCAGGCATCTTAATAAAACTGAATCATAATTTTGCCTAAAAAGTACATCATCAATGATTATGAAGTTTTTTGCCTTTAATCTAATGGCCCATTTGTTTTTATAAGAAAGATTAGGAGGTGCATATCCATTTTTCAAATAAAAGATTAAATCTGCATATTGAGATTCAGAATTGGTAATACTTATCTGGTTGATTTCTTCAATATGTTCTGTATCACCTGATTCCGAAATGTTGGATGCTCCTGCTAATAACCTGCAAAAACCTTGGCCCCTAACAATCTTTGTTGGCTTGATTTCCAAGTCATACTCTTGAAGTGCTGTAACCCAATTTGCCCTTTTCTCACCTAATTCCCTTTGGATCAGTAATTGCCTTACTGCAAAAAAAGGAACTATAACTTTTGTATGGGCTTTTAAAAGGAAGGGTCTGTAGTGTTTGATAGCTTTATACACAGCAAAGG
>APFE031311564.1:1037-61366 GCA_000404065.3 Pinus taeda | reverse complement strand
AGAGAGGCCATGCAGGAGGAGTATTCTTCTATTATGAAGAATGATGTTTGGGAGGTGGTGCCGAGGCCTGAGGGCAAGTCCGTGGTTACTTCCAGATGACTTTACAAGGTAAAGCATGCTGCAGATGGCAGCATTGAGAAATTCAAAGCGAGGTTTGTGGCTAGAGGGTTCTCCCAGGTAGAGGGAGTTGATTATGAGGAGACCTTCGCTCCCGTGGCTCGATATACTTCAATCCGCTCCATTATATCGATAGCAGCAGAGATGGGTTGGAAGATCCACCAGATGGATGTGAAGACCGCATTTCTCAATGGCTTCATACAGGAGGAGGTGTACATTGAGCAGCCACAGGGCTTTGAGGTGCATGGGAAGGAGTCCCATGTGTGCAGACTGAAGAAGGCCCTTTATGGCCTGAAGCAAGCTCCCAGAGCTTGGTACTCCAGGATAGATACTTATTTGCAGGGATGGGTTTCACAAAGAGTGAGGCAGATCTGAACCTTTACTTTATTGTGATAGGTGAGGAGCCTCTCATTCTGGTGTTGTATGTGGATGACTTGGTCATTACAGGTGCAGAGAGACTCATAGAGCACTGCAAGAGAGATCTTGCGACGGAGTTTGAGATGAAGGACATTGGCTTGATGCATTACTTTTTGGGTTGGAGGTGTGGCAGGAGGAGGGGCATTTCTTCCTGGGGCAGGGGAAGTCTATTGTGGACATCCTTGGCAGATTCCACATGGAGGATTGTAGACCCATGTCGACACCGATGATTACCAACTGGAAGAAGCTTCATGCTTCGGATTCCGAGTTGGTGGATTCCACATTGTACAGGCAGCTGATTGGTTCCTTGATGTATTTGGTCAACACTAGACCAGATATCTGTTTTGCAGTCAACACGATGAGTCAGTTTATGTGTGAGCCTAGGAAGGTTCACTGGGTGGCTGCAAAACACATTTTGCGGTACTTGCAGGGGACAGCGGATTATGGTCTGGACTACAGGCAGGGAGATGGAGTGAGATTGGTAGGATACACTGATTCTGATTGGGCAGGTTGTGCTTCTGATAGGAAGAGCACTTCAGGGTGTTGTTTTGGTTTGGGTTCAGCAGTAGTGTCATGGTTCAGCCGGAAGCAGCAGTCAGTAGCACTGAGTTCAGCAGAAGCAGAGTATATGGCAGCCAGTCTAGCTAGTTGTGAGGCCATTTGGCTTCGCAAGATGTTGTTTGGCTTATTTGGTCAGTCGTTGAGACCTTCAGTGATTTACTGTGATAATCAGAGTTGCATTAAACTCACGGAGAATCCAGTATTTCATGACAAGTCAAAGCATATCGGGATCAGATATCATTTCATCAGAGACTATGTTCAAAAGGGAGTTGTGAAGCTTGAGTATATTTCCACTGATGAGCAGGTAGCAGACATTCTTACCAAAGCCTTACCACGGGACAAGCATGTCTACTTCAGAGACAAGATGGGTGTGGTGAGGAACACCTTCCTCGGTAAGAGGGAGTGTTGAAATTTGGTACCGGAGGACAGGTGGTTCCCTTAGGCTTTGATCTTTGGCCTAGGGAAAAGTGTCCAAAAGATTTTAATTTTTCTCCTAAAGTGACTTTATAATTTTTATAAAGTTAAAATCTAATTTAAAAGTGACCTTAAGTGATAAAGTTACTAAGTCTAATTTTAAAGTGACTTTTATAAAGTCAATGAAAAAATAGAAAGGAAAAGTGACTTTGGAATTAAATGACTAAGTGGGTCTTTATTAAAGTGGGTGAATTAAAAAATAGAAAGTGAGATTTAAATGTGCATTTAATCTCAACCATTGATCTAAATCTATCTCAGCCATTGGATTTAGGGATCACCCAAAAGTCATTTAGGGTTGGGTTAAGGGAGGAAAAGGAGGAAAAGATCATTCAATTCTTTCATGAGCAGATTGGGAGAAGGAGAGCAAGAGAGCAAGGGAGATTTCTGGACAGGAAGGAGAAAGAGGCAGCAGTTTGGCACACATACCAAGGCAGCTCTTCAGCAAATCCGTACAGCTGAAAGAACAAGCAGAAAAAGCTGATTTTTGCTGAGAAAACGGAGAAAAACTGATTTTTGGGCACGAATTTCCAAGAGAAAATTTTCGGCACAGAAATCGAGGTCTGTTCATACAGTCCGTATGGCCGTCCGTACAGTCCGTATAGTCCATACGGTCCATACATCCGTACATCCGTACAGTCTGTACATCCGTACGGTCCGTACCGCGTGTACAGCAAGTTTCCAGGTTGTCTGTTGGGCTGAAAACAGATAAGTTTGCTTGCCGGAAAAATTTGTTTTTGCTTAAAATTTTCTCATTGTAAAAGGCATTTTCCAGAAATAAAGAAGAGCTCTCAAACTGATTTTCCCCAAGAGTTGTAGGGGGTTTTTCCAGGGTCACATTGACCAAAAATATCAGTGTTTGAATGTGTTTTAATGGCTGTTTATTACTGCCGATTTTTATTTCTGCAATTTTCAGCATTCTGTAAAATTTCCAGAATTTGTGTTTTCAAAAAAAAAATAATAATAATAATAATAAATAATAAAATAAAAAATAAAATAAATAAATTTGTTTTTTCAGCTTGTTAAATGTATGGTTATGGGAAAGGGCATTTAACTATATGGGAGAAATAAAGAGAAACTGAAAATCGGGGTGGGAAAACAGAAATTTTTACACCATCTACAATTGCACTGAGGCCTTCAAAGAAGTCTTTCTGGAAGAGCATATGGTAGGCTACACCTATATCAAGCAACCATGAATCTCTCCAAGACGAAAATGAAGTGTGAAACAAATCTTTGATTGCCCCAATATTGCAATCAGCGTGTTATGAATAAAATAAATATAAATAATGTAAATAACAATAATAATGAGTAATTAACTAATAATTAATAATGAAGAGGCATGTCTATAAGGACATGACTGTTTGTGAAAAGGTACCTGCCTAGGTATATAAGCAGACCCTCACCCGCATTTGTAATGATTCTCATTCATACATTTTAATATATATTCAGGTATATTCAATGGTGATATTCATATTCCAAATTTTTTGGAGTATTTAACTTTCGAGTATACGAACTTTGTTTGTAACATTAGTATCAGAGCATTCCTCTAAGTATACAAACTTTGTTTTAATAATCACAATTAAAAGTTCCCCAGTTCAATTATAGATTTTTAAAGGGGTTGAAAAATTAATAAAAGTTAAAGGGGGTTATGCTTAAACCCTAAGGCTTGTCTCGAAAAAGTAAAATGGAGATTAATTTTTTGGCGCCGTTGTCGGGGATATTTTATTTCTCGGCACTTCAACGACATTTTATCTTCATTCTCCTCATATAATCTTTATCATTTATACTGGCAGCACCAACATTTTTTGGCACCATTGCTAGGGATAGAGTTTTTTTCTCCCTGGTTTCCTCGACATCGTTTTAATCATTTGGCGCCATTGCCAAGGATAGAGTTTTTTTGTCCCTGGTTTCCCCGACATCGTTTTAATCATCTCATTTTTTCCGCCATTCATTAGCTCATCAAGCGGCACAACATTTTTTGGCGCCATTGCCGGGGACCAATTTGTTGGGCCTTGGCTCTACGACATTCATCTTTCATCTTTCTATCATTCATTTTAGCCGGCAACGCCAACATTTTTTGGCATCATTGCCGAGGACATTTTATTCTCGACGTTTCAACGACATTTCCTCATCATTCTTCTCATTTCTCATCTTTTCATTTTAGCCGGCAACGACAACATTTTTTGGCGTTGTTGTCGGGGATAGAATTTTTTTGTCCTTGGTTTCCTCGACATCATTTTAATCATCTCATCTTTTCCTCCATTCATTACCCATTCATCTTTTCATCATCTCATTAATCGTTTTATCAGCACTTTTAGCCCATGGACATATCGATTCATTTCTTGTTTGGGTGCCGACTCCACTTCTTTCATTTATTATTTCTCAGACAAGAAGCCCTCCCTTATATCCAGTTGTTTTTGCCTTTTGCACCATAGAGCTAGATTCATGTTCAAGTGGCGACTCCACTTCTTTCATTTCTTACAAGAATTTCTACTAGAAGCTCGCTTCTTGTGGATCTCTTGATTTTCTTGAGCAGGGGTCTCTCTCTAGCATCCATTTGGTCTCTCCTTATCCCTTTAAGCAAGTCACCATGGATGACTTGTTTACCCCGTGTCATTTTACTAATTTTCTCCATGATATGCCGGAAGATGCCATTCATAAATTGTCTTTGTTCTCAGGTGGTGATTCAGTCGTTGTTAGAAAGCATCTATGCAGGTTTACTCATACAATAATCAAATATTGTAGTTCTCCCCAATATAAACTTGAAGATGTCAAAATGCATCTATTTGCCTTTTTTTAAAGGGTGATGCTTTGAATTGGTTTCATAATTGTCCTGAAGATTCTTTCGCTTCTTTACAAGCCATCATCAATGCTTTTACAGATAGATATGGTGATCAAGGTAGCTCGCCTTGTGCCCCTAACATTGTGCAACAGAATGAGAGTGATCTTGTAGAGGATCTAGCTGTCAATGAAAGATTTCAAGACAATTCTCCATATTAGAATGTGCCATCCACTTGTACGTTGCAGAACAAATCCAAGATAGTGAAAAAGCAGGAGCAAGTTATCAAATCAGTGTCGACAGTGAAAGGGAGAATGATAAGCATCTTATAGAAGAACTAAAGCAGTTGGTTAAAGACATGCAATTCAGTCAAACACAGCTGGTAAAAAATATGGAGATTAATCAAGAAAAATTATAACTGATTACGTCAAGGATACGAGAACTTTGTACACTCCACTGGAAAAATGTGATGAGGAGATGGAAATCGTGAAAATTAAACACTGCGATCACGTAACCACTGTAGTAGAAAAGTGTGCTTAGAATATGGAGGATATGAGGACCGACATGCAGAGTCGGCATGCTAAGGAAATGGAAACCATGAAAGCTAATCATGATATGGAAATTAATTCTATGCAAAGCAAGTTATTAACCCTAGAGGAAAATATAACGATCATGGAATTTAATCATTCAAATCACGTGATTGCCATGGAAACAAGTTATCAAGAAGAAATAAGTTTGATTCAGAATAGATTGTCAACTATGGACGAAGAAATGACCATCACGAGATTCGATTATAATAATCAGTTAGCTATCATACAAGCGAATCATGAAAAAGAGATAAACTCTATGAAACATTGCTTGATGACCATAAAAGGCAAATAATGACAAAGTAATAAAAAAATGGACGCTGGTCAGATATGTCTTCAGAATAAGTTATTGACCATGGAAAAAAACCATGCCAAGGAAGTTAGTGCTATGAAGGTTGAACACTCTACCCAGATCGATGCCATAACAATACAAGTACAGAAACTTCAACATCAGTCAAAGGATGAAAGAAACAAGGAAACGTCAACAGATCATAAGCCTCCTTATCTGCTACAGCAAGCTCCATCTTATTATGAGGTCATTTGTTCCATTGAAAAGTGGCTAATTGAAGGTGACTCGGATAAAATGGAAATTAATAAGAATTTGGTTGATGCTTGCATGTTTGATCCACCGGTCATAAAAGATCAAGTTATAACTCATGACACCTGTGAGACTGATCCATCATTCTTGACAGAGCAGACGCAAAATGAAGAAAGACATGTCATGCTTATATACTTCATCTGAGAGTTTTGAAGCAGAATGTTCCACATCATCAGTGATACAGCCTGCCACAAAGAAAATGCGCAAAAGAAAGAGAATTCAAAAGCGGTTTGATGCATCAGATGGTCACAAGCAGCTTGATTTTCAGATAGGAAAAAGTCCTACCGTATGCAGGATTGAACATTGCACATTTGAGAAACAGCCGACAGATTTGCCTGAAAGCAGGCAAATGCTCAGCATGCACTATATTAAACACATCTAATGACATGGGGCATCTTTGTATTGTATTTCTAACCTTATACTCTGTTATTTCAGTGTTTCATTTTGTAGTTAGATTTGTATTTTTTATGTTATTTAGATAGTTAATAAATGAAGAGCTTATATCTTTCATCTGCTTAATGTTATATGATGATTTTTTGGATGGACGCTACTTATGTTATATTGTGTGTTGCGTGGATGCAGATTCCGGATTCTCACATTCCTTTGTTGCAACAACGTGTCCCCAAGTAGAGCCAGATGTCAACCATTACGTGTCAACGACCCATAGCAGTACACCCCATTTTTTCGCAAAAGAAATAGTGCCTGATCAATGTGTTCGTGCCGTCCAGCTATCATCATCAGCCTGATCATCATGTTATAATGTAAACCCATTCTGCATGTGTATAATGTAAATAATCTCAGCAGATCCATGTCGTGTATGTAATTGCCTAGGTAAACCTACTTTTCTGGTGATGATTTACATTTTGGGAGGTTTTTTGTCTCATCGATCCATTCTCGAATGGTCGGCAAAGTTTTCCTTCAACCTTACCCCAAAGTCGGAATGAATTTTGTTACTGGGTTCTTAGGCGAGTCCCACTGTTATAGATCGAGTCTATGTAAAAGTGAATTGGAAATAATCCTAACTATTTGGTTAGGTTATTTTATTACAAATTGCTTGGTGTGCTAGATTATATTTGTATTGCAGAAATGGGCAGTCTGTAAGGGTCTTTTTCAAATGGGTTTTCCCCCTTATGATGTAAAAATATGAAAATTATGATGTAAAATGTCTTGAGGGTTGAAAAATATAATTTATCCCCTCATAGGTTAATTAATTAAATTTTTTAACCAGAAAATTAATTAAAATCCTAAGCGAAAAATTTAATTAATTCTAGGTCCTAGGTAAATTTAAATTCTCCAAAGGGAAATTTGTCAGTCTTTATAATTTAAATTTTAAAAAGTCTTGAGACTAAGGTAAATTAATTATTTTGCTAAATTTTAAGCCTTTGGTCCCTAGGGTTAAGTCAAAGTCAATTTTGAGGAAATTTAATTTTTGAATTAATTAAAATGCATTTAATTGAAAAAATCGAATTTCCTCACGAATTTAAAATTTCGACAGATGAGATTAAAATAAATTTTAATCCTCATCAATGGTCGAGATTGCTTTGAGGAAGATCACTCGAACTAGCCGTCGAAGAATTTATCTTTAAATAGGAAGTCATTTGTCAGTCAATTGATCCGATCTCTGGATCGTGTACTAAGCTCTCAAACTCTCTTGTATACTATTTTGAATTAATGCAAAAGTCTTTAGGGTTTCAACGTGATGTAGTGTTCCTATTCATGAATTTATGGTAACATTGTTTTAATTTTTGCTTAATATTATGTGAAAACTATCAATCAATAGCTCTTTTAGAATAAATACAGGTATTTTATTCAGTTTGTTGGATCTGGGGTAACATTTTTAATTTTCAATGAAGTAGCAATTATCTGTATTTCTTCAGAATTTTATTGTTGTTCTATTTCTCTACTTTATTTGATGGTTGATCTAATGTTTGCAGAAGATCTCTCAGGTTCTCATTGAGTGTTTGTGGATAGTCTTTGGTTGGACCAACCAACTTTCAACACATATTTTCTGAAGAGCTTACATCATATAAGCCTCAAGATTTATCTAACGATAATATTTTTTCTGTGGGGTGTTTTTGGACTAGTACCTCTCTAAAATTTCAAAATCTTTTAAATATTTTGTGGAAATTTTGATAGATCTGGCTATTAAGAGCCTTAGATTATTAGATCTGGGAGCGAAGTTGGACTCATACTCCTCAGATCTGATAGATTTGTAAATTGTTTGTATAGATCTATTATTTACTTGTGTAGATCTGAAATTTTGTAAAATTATTTTGAATTTTAACAGTTGGGTTTTTTGGATTTTCTCTATTTTTGTACATATTGGGTATTGGGTTTTTCTCTTTTCACTTGTATAAGAATAGATCTAAAAAATCAGCCAAAAAAATCTTCAGATCTGAGCTAATTCTAGACCCTCGAGGGCAAGATCTGGGCTCAAAGATTGTTTGCAGGAATAGATCTGGGAAATCAGCCAAGTAAATCTTCAAATCTGAGATTTTTTCAAGCAGATCTGGGGGTTTTGACACAGATCTAAGCCCTGGAGGGCAACATCTTATCCCAAATATTTTTGCAAGGCCAGCAGCCATTAAAGATTTTGCAATAAATCTGAAGCAAAATATTTTTTTCAAAGCAAGGGTTTCAAGTTTTGGGGCTCCTAAGCTGAGATCTGCCTTCTCCTAACCCAAGTGCTAGCTCTCATTGGCCCTAGATTCATCTTGCTCCATTTCTGATCTGAATATTTAATTTTCTGAAGCTAATCATTGGTGGGTTTTTTGCAGAAAATTTGGTAAAACTTTGTGTTTCAGATATTGAAATTTTTTTGGCAACTTGCGCAAGTGATCTTCAAGGCCTAGGGCCTAAAGGTTTGATCTCTAAACCATATTTTTCCTCACCGTTTGCTACAGCACTCATATATCTTTCTAATAGTGGTGAAAAACGCATTTAAATGGTTTGAAATTAACTAAAAAAATTGTTAAATACATTAATAAGTCATTTATGTTTGATGTGTATCAAAAATTTGGCCTAAATCTACATTTTGGGTGACTGTTATCTCTAAATAATTTTGTTTCTGAAGTTTGAAATATAACAGTGGCAAAATTTCATGTGGGTTAGCCTAAAATCAGTTCCTAAGTTGTCTAATACATTAAGGAATTAATTTCTTGAGTTGGGCATTCATCATTAGGCTTATTTCATGTTTTAATTGTTGGTTGTAATAAGTATATCAGATCTGATATAATTCTGGAAATCACATCATAACAGGCAAAAAAAAAAAAAAAAAAAATTATAATTCATGTGGGCAAGTTTGGAAAATTTTTTGGCATAAAGATATCATTGATAGCTTACTGTTTTCATTGTCATATTGTTGTTGTCATAAAGTTTTT
Source organism: Pinus taeda (assembly GCA_000404065.3). Taxonomy (NCBI): domain Eukaryota; kingdom Viridiplantae; phylum Streptophyta; class Pinopsida; order Pinales; family Pinaceae; genus Pinus; species Pinus taeda. The sequence goes on along the minus strand of APFE031311564.1, from coordinate 52,456 downwards.
CTTACTGCTGTCCTAAAAACTAATTTCTGAAAATTAAGCACTCTGTCATGGAATTGTGATAAAATGCATATCTTTTGTTTCATAAACTGAGTATTTTTCGAGCATGTGATATTAATTTGTGAAGACGTTTTTGTTCTCTTTGAGCTATAATTGCATTTGAAATAATCTAGAATATTTGAAGTAAGTTTATGGTCTAATTATGATATTGCTAAGAAGTTTATCTTTCAATCTTTGTCTAGTGAAGTGAACATTCATTTTGACAATTAAGGGCTTTGATATATAACTCTGAATCAGATCGTAGCATAAGCATTTTTCATCCTTAAATCTAACTTTACCTCATATTCTAATCATTTTGTTCGTTTGCATATTAAGTTAGTTCTGCACAACTAAAATTTACTTCCAAGCATAAGCTTGGTCGATAGAGAGATAGGTATCCAAACATCTTTGTTTGAAAAGCCTGCTTTTAATAGTACTTAAAACGGTGACCTTGCAGTCATTAGAGCCACAGCTCTCTGCAACGCTGGAGGCACTGGGTATGTTAGATTTTCAGGAGAGGTATCGTTAATCACACCTTAGTGTGCTTCACCTTATCTTCTTTCTGCTAATTACTACAAAATCAAACTCAATATAGAAAGGATCAAAGCGTTAAAACTTAGATAGGCATTTAACTAAAATTAACCAAGATTCTCGCATCTCATATTAGCTTTAGGATTTGCAGTTCATATAAGATAGTCATTCATCCAAGCAGTTGTTGCAAATCAATTACTTGGTCCTAAATTTCCTAAGAAGATAATTGACTCCATAAGGCACTGGCATCAATTGCTTAAAATCTAATCAAATCCTATAAATCTTGTTAAATCTAAATTAAGTACTTGGTCGCTTCACTCTGTCTCTTGAACTGGCTGGTTTCCAACTAATTCTCCTTCATTCCATTTGCATAGGGTCTACCCCCCTTAGCCTGCTGTAGGGAGACAACTTAAATAGAGAGATTGGGGATCAGGGTGACAACCCTCGATCTGAGCCGTTGTCGCGGTGCCTAGACATTCTGTGTGACAACAATTCTCATTCATACATTTTAATATATATTCTTGTATATTCAATGGAGATCTTCATATTCCAAAAAATTTTGGAGTATTTAACTTTTGAGTATACGAACTTTGTTTTAATAATCACAATTAAAAGTTCCCCAGTTTCAATTATAGATTTTTAAAGGGGTTGAAAAATTAATAAAAGTTAAAGGGGGTTACGCTTAAACCCTAAAGCTTGTCCCGAAAAAGTAAAATGGAGATTAGTGATGGAAGATTTCCTAAAACTTCTAAAATGTGTGTTAATGCACTATTTAAAAATCAAAAGATCACTTGTAGAAAAGGATGTTATAATCTCTATCGATCCTACTCAACATAATAATTATGTTAGTATTGAATGCGCTAACCAATTAGTGATTTCTGAATCGAACAAAACTGAAATGATGGACTTGATGAATAATAAACAATATAACATCAAAGAGATATAGAACAGTCGGTGAAGGAGCGCGCTGTTAAGGCGTTCCATCTGCAAAGGTCACCGGTTCTAGTCTCGCCGATACCAAAAAATCCAGCATGGTTTCCGCTGGTGCGGCTCAGGCCGGGTGCGATCACCGGGTGACTTTGACGGCTTAGATGCCCTGAGTCGTGGCCTCTCAACCACAGGGTAAGAGTGATTTTCAGGATTCACCCACTTATCAACAAAAAAAAAAAGAATAATAAACAATATAACATAAACAATCTAGAACTATGCATTAGAGACTATATTTTTGCTTCACAATTCACTGTTAAAACCTTATTTTGCGACAACAATGATGTTATTCTAGGTTCACCTTGGATGGAATCACTAGGGTCTTTTATCTTAAATACGAAAAAGAGGTTTTTGACATTTTCCTTCAAGAAGAAAAAAATAACACTACAAGATGTTACATTGAATGTAGATTCAGTAACACCAGAAGACATACAAGATATCTCAAAAGTAATTTTTCAAGAAAGTAAAAGAGCAATACAAAACATGCAAAGGGAAATTGATAAAATCACCGTTGACAAAAAATGAAAAGGTTTTCGACTTAAAGACCATAGTGAAAAATTATTGACACAAATTAAAAAGCTTAAGAAGGACAAAAAGTAATTGAAAATCGAGGTACAACAACTTATTGAGAAAGAAGCATCGAATGTAGAAATTCAAGTTGAAGAAAAAGCAATGAATATTGATCCATGAATATCACAACTCAAGAAGATTATAAACCAGTTGAAGGAAAAGCACACTTAGATGTTGCAGTTTAGATGATGAAAATTCTAAGTGAAGATTTTGTAACGAACTCAATAACCTCAATACCTGAAGTAAAACAGAGTATTTTCATACACATGATAAGGGAATGGCAAGCCAAAAAAAGCCCTTATCTACATCTGAATCACATGAATAGACATCTCAATCAATCTACAAATCTATGTCACTTAGAACATAAACAACAAACTTATGTTCCAAAGAATATTTAAGTGTGCACAATTCAATGTAGTGATAATAGTTCATCACAAGTTTCTAGTAACCAAAAGATTCCACAGAAGATTGATTTAGGATGGTCAAATCCATTCTCGGTTTGACAATTTTGTTCAGAGGATCATATCGTCCTGTATCAACGAAGATAACAATTATGAGACAAGAAGACATTCAAAACAAAAAAAAAAAATCAAGCATTTTCATCAATAAGCTTTGAGGACAAAGTTTATTTGAAGAGGAAGGCAATGTTATGAATAAAATATATATAAAATAATGTAAATAACAATAATAATGATTAATGATTAGTTAACTAATAATTAGTAGTGAAAAAGCATGTCTCTAAGGACATGACCATTTGTGAAGAGGTATATAAGCAAACCCTCACCCTCATTTGTAATCATTTTCATTCATACATTTTAATCTATATTCTTGTATCTTCAATGGAGATCTTCATATTCCGAGTTTTCTAGAGTATTTAACTTCTGAGTATACAAACTTTGTTCGTTACATGGCAACAATATAATGAACAAATTCATGTGCTTTACCTTTAGGTGGAACCGATGTTTTACCTTTATCTTCTTAAAAGTGTCCCCTATGACACTTTTCTGGACATATTTGGGCACCCAAATCGTAGTTTAATCACCTAGAATGCTTCAACAATCATTGCACTCAGGATTGGCAACATTCCACTAGCAATTTTCACTTCTTCGGCACCCATGTGTCCTTTCGCTCTGTGGGTGTCTCTCTCTACATGTGAATGAATGAATTCCTGTGTATGAACGCCTTACACTCTTTCTTGGGTCTCTGCCCCACTTCCATATCTTTACATAATCAATGCAATCTGTTCTTGTATAGTCCCACATTTTCCTCAATCTCCCAGGCAATCCATGTGTCAAATTCAAAATCCAAGTAATGTACTCAACCCATTCCTTCCATTAAATTCTAAAGCAATATTGCAATTGCCACCCCAACTTCCATATTTATGAGGGTGATTGTTCCAACTACCCCATCCTTCAAATCAATTGGTTCTTGGGAAAGACGGAAAAGGCTCATAATCAAAATCAAATTTCATGGCAAGGATTTAGCAAGATAATTCCTAGAATGCCCTCATTGTTTTCCCACTCGTGGTACCATAACCTATATCAGTGCTCCTATGTTCCCAATCGGTTGTCAGCATATTCATTAAGCAAGCACTTAGATTGAATATACATTGCTCTTGGATTTATCTAGTTAATGTTTGTTACAATAGTGACACATCCATGCTGACACAAGCAATACAATCCCATCAACATAATTAATTACAATTAATTGCAATTTAATATAGGGATCAATATAGGGATGTTACAAATAAACAAAAATATCTCTTTTTTTGGCCCAAGAAAGAGATCTGACACCACTTGTAGTATACCTTAGATAATTGATATACCTATTGTTAAACAAACTAGCAAGCCTTGTAAATAACCTAGAGTTAGAGGAGACAACAACACTTGGGACAGAGGCCCACTGTCACCACAACCTAAGTCCCCTACTCTTCTCGGATTTTCACTGATGGGAGGAGTCCCAGTATGACTCACTTGTGATAGACGTACGTATATGATTGGTTTGAAGTGAGGAAAGGTGGTTCATTCAATGGAAGCATTCATCAAAAGTATAAACTTTGGGAGAAGCTAGTAAGACCTTCCACGAAAAACTCCTTTGAATGATGACTACACGAGACCTAGGTTTGAGAAATATGACAAGATATGAGTGCATCCAATGTTAAGGTAGACAAGAGAAAAGGCAATGTAAGGTTTACTTCAACAAGTACTAAAGCACATGCCTTCCAAGAATCCCCAAGTTGAAGGATTAGTTTCTAGGGTTCCCTCTTGATGTGATAACTAGGGCATCAAATTTCCGGAGATTCCACTACGGGAAATATGCCAAAACTTGAGGATCACTAGAGGAGACATTAAGGAAGAGTTTCCAAACAAAATTCAAAACATCCTCCTCTAATAGATTTCGCACAAGCCTTAAAGAGGTCTCCTTATCCTTAAAGGGACAAGGAAAAGAGGGTGAAAGAAAGGGAAAATTTGTGAGTTCGAGTGATCACCAAGGATTTAAGACCACTGCCTAACAATTGGGAAAATTGGAGTGAAAAATGATCTCAATATGGTAACTTGCTCTTCAAGGAGACCTAGAAGCGGCTTTGCTATCCTTAATGGACGCAGCTACACATCACTTCTAGATATTTATACTTCGATGACAATTGTCAATCGAGTTTCAAGGATACATATGCAACAAATCCCCTAGGAATATTCATTCATTCATTATCTATGAGTAATACATGCAAAATTTCTCAATAGTTACAATTTTAGACAATATTTTGTCAATTAGGGCATATTAATAACCATGAGACAATATTCCATGCATTAGACATTAATCAAAATCAGAAATACAACATTAAAATAGCATTTACAAGATAATGAAGAACATATTCATCCATAAAAACGCCAAAAAGAAGCTCCAAGAGAGATAGTGAAATTATCCAAACATCAAAGTTCATCTAAAACAACCAAATGCGTCCGAAAATCTCAAGAGAGATATCGAAAATCCAAGTGATGACGCTAGGAAAAGACTAGGTCTCTCCTATTTATACAAGTGTTAAGGGTTCAAATTATGAAAGAAAAAGCCCCTCTATTTGCCTATTATGCTAAGTAACCCACCCATGGTAACAAGCCAACCATGATAGCTCAAAAAGTAAATCGAATTTCCCTCCTAAGCCCACGCAAGGTTTGACGTCATGTAAGCATGGAGGCCTAGAGGGGCAACATTGAGGCCTCTTGTGCTAAGAATGTGAGAGAGGGCCTCAAAAATCATGAAGAAAAGGGAGATGCCCTCCACTTTCTGCAAAACATCTCCAAACCCCTATGTGCACTTTGTGGGCTCCAAATGAGTCTCATCGATCTCCAAGTGGCTCAAGATCAAGTCGATGCTCCATCAATGAGGTCTAGAACATGACACGTGCCCTCCCATGTCTCCCTAGGAAAGAGATAACCTCCATTGGGCCTTGGATCATCTACCAAGTGTTGGGTGCAATGTGTCGCCGACTGGGTCAACATGGTCCAAGTGCATCATCATCTCTAAATAACTAGGGCACGAGCAAGCAAATGGTGGTGTTGAAGAAGCCCATAGTGTGGCAATCAATGCTCTGCGTGGTTGGAGGCTGATGGCTCTCAACACTCACCCTGCAAATGCCAATGTGATCCTCTATATAGGAAGGCCAAGTCCAAAATGAAAAATCCCCTGCAATCTTATATAAGATCCAATGTGTCTCCTCACCTTCCAATACAATGATTCATTAGTGCAATTATGCAAATAAGTTTGTTAATCAAGTGCAGAAGTGGACACTTCATAGTGGGTTTCCCTTCCAAATTTGGGGCTTTGAACATGTACTAGTGTTACCTTCCTTGGATAGGAGAGGTTAATAAAGGACCCTATTAGGTGGTTTCAACCTCTAAGGGAATGACAGGTCCAAGGTACACCCTTCAAGTGGTAGGTGTCATGTGAAAAAATGATGGAACAAAGCGGGGACAAAGGGAAGGCTCCAAGCCACATGCCATGGTACAAGGGTAGCTATGATGATGAAAGCCCACACCTTAGGTATATGGACGTAGGAGGGAACAATCATGATAGATGAATTACCTCAGCCTTTGTTTTTCCACCCTTCTTCATCTGACTTTTTCCATTTATTGATTTTTCTCCATTTTACTACTCGGGGCTCGAGGGAATAAAAGTGTGATGTGTAAGATATAGCAGAGATCACCCCTTTAAGGTGGGACAACTCATTGCCTACCAGGGGTTGGGACATTCGTGAGTCCTTAATGATGCAAGGGGCACTCATAGGGACCCTAAGAACCAGAAAAATGGCCATAATGATAGGGGATAGAGCTCGTGTTTGGTTTTTTGCCCACGTGCTAAACTTTATTGTCCCGGCCATCTTTTATATTTTGTGGTACATTTCCTATTGTATGTGGACATATTATTCTTTTATCTTTCTTTTTAGCTGCGTCAACCTCTAGGGCATCATTCCAAGCCCGACCCAATGGACAAGGGGAAGGGGAGGCTAGCACCTTATGGACCCAGATAGGGGAAATGTGGAAAGGGCTAGTAATGAGCGAAGGGGAGTGAGATATATGGTATCAGGAAGCGAGACCACACAACCAAAATCAAGGTTTCCCATGTAGTGCCACTCCTAAAGCTACTAGCCAATAAAGGAGATCTCACGAGACTAAGGTTCAGGATTGAACCCCCAATTGAGGTAAGGGAACAAGAGTACAATGAAAGCCCTTCCTTCTTCCTGTTGAAGGAAATGTAACTAGGTTCGGTCTTCATAAATATATCTTTGATATTTGTATTTATTCAAGAAAAGAGAAATTATTTTTATGATATTTATCAATGAGTTTCTTGCTCATTGAAGTAGGTCAAGCACATGTTTAAGTGCTTCTAAGAAGTCAAAAGTCAATGTATTTATGTAAGACCCTTAAAGGGCATGCTACACAATGTATAAAAATTGTATAAGGTCAAAGGAATACCTCCAAGCCAAGTGCAAGTCCTCTCCATGCAACAACGTCCTCCAAAAGGAGCTAAACGATGAAAATAATGAAGAAATAGTCAAGCCAGCCTAAAGACATCATGTCGACCTAAAGGAGGGACAGTCCTCTATATATTGAGGCTATCCACTCCCTCTCAACGTCCAACAAGCAAGCTCTGAAATCAGCGAAGGTAGAAGCTGAGGAAAGTGAAGGAAAAAGCAAGTCTAAGGGTCTTCAAGCAAAGCGAGGAAGGAAGGAAATCAAAACGAAGTAAAGGGACTGTTTCTAGGGCAGAAAGCAATCACACGTGCGAGGTAAAAGAGGGCAGATTGCAGATATAACAACAGTAGCATTTCAGTGCAAGATTCGTTAGTGTTTGGGCTAGATATTAGGCCTACAAGGCCTCCCAAGTCAAGCGAAGAAGTATCTCTCTCTAGCGAAGGTGAAAGGACCCTAATTCTCTAAGGGTACCCTCTACACGTGGGAAAACTAGGGCAGTAGAACAGCATTACAGTCATACACCCATACCTCAAGAAGGACCTTGTTTGGTCAACAAAAGAAGAAGTCTACTTGAGAAAAGGATAGAAGAGGAACATCTCATCTAGAAGGCTCACTCAAGGAAGGTTTTTCTCTAGACAAGAAATAAAGAAGGAGGACGAAGTGCTAGGGAGCAAAGTGCTGGAAGGATGAAGTCTATGTTCCAGGAACAAAGTGCAGAATAGAGGAAGGACTTGGCTTGTGCTCGAAGGACATCCTAGTCAAAGGTCTAGGGTTTGGCATTGATCAATAAGAAGCTTCAATAAGAGAAACTTACCAAAGGGTTTTCCTCTCTAAGAGAGAGGTTTTGGCCCTGGCAGAGAACCAACATTTGTGTTCTTGTCTTTATGTTTTTGGTGGCAGTTTGATGAAACACAGACACTAATAATAAGAAGAAGATCAAGCTAAGATAATTGTAAAAGTGCTTCACAAATTGTTATCAAGTCAAAAAGAATCCCAATATACCTCATTGCCCTTGATTCCTAAACACTTCCAAGTCTCCCAGTAATCCATGCCCAAGTGTGCCCAAGAAAAACAAGCATGAACACCCAATAACATAACGAAAAATCATACCTTTGGGATTGGATGGCCCACCTTCAAACATATGATCATGACATATGAGTGAGGGTACACAATGATTGGCTCAGGTGGCGGAGAAAAGTAGCACATCAATGCTATCAAGTGGCTACTGACTATCAACCGAAGTCAAATCTAGGAGAAAAATTCTCCTATGGTGTCACCCACTGGTGGGGGGTAACAATACCAAAATATCCTTAAGGTAGGGAAACACCTTACAACAATAGTTTTATGGAGGGATCCACTATTGATCACTTGCCTCTTGAAGGGGGCAACCTACCAAACGCTCCAATACAACAATATTCTTACGGATGCCCAATAAGGAGGACTCCATCTTTATTCGTAGCTACCTAAGCTAATTACTTAGAAGGACTTCTTTAATGAGGCCACATTAAACTTATTAAATGCTAACCACCTAATGGGGCTTTATTTAATAATAACTAATATTGTAGACCCAATCCAAATTACATTAAATCGCCACCATCCTTATCCTATTGTTATCTCTAATGGGCCCATAGGCCCTATTACACCCCTAAATAGGATCCCAACACAAAGTCAACAACCAATTCATACACATTCTTACTGCAAGTTGAAATAATAGCCCATGCATTTTCATTAGAAAAATTAGGATGCACTACAACATTATAATGTATCAAGACTCGTACAATATCAATGGGGTTGTTCTAAGATATAAACCCCACAACAAGGCAAAAGACAACCAATTGGATGTTAAGGATTGGATCAATTAGAGCCTTTAAGATTACTTCTTTCTTTTCAAAAAATAGCCCATACATGCTTCGACATAAGAACAATGAGTGCCTATAGTCCAAGATACTTCAGGTTGGGATCATCTTCCATCATCAAATCAAAATATTTCCCCATAGCCAATCTAACTATCACATCATAATTTGTCAATCCAATATCATAATCCATATACAATTAAAAAGCAATGGCTTTGTCTTCATTTTATGCATATGCTCGCAACTCGGCTCCATGATCTTCTTCCCTAGGTTGGGATCATCTTCCATCATCAAATCAATTGATTTCCCCATAGCCAATCTAACTATCACATCATAATTTGTCAATCTAATATCATAATCCATATACACTTAAAAAGCAATGGCTTTGTTGTCATTTTATGCATATTCTCGCAACTCAGCTCCACAATCTTCTTCCCCAACCTAGGTTCTAGTAGTGCCTAAACTCCAAAATTTTCACAATCTTAATAAGCATACAATTGTTTGTAAAATCTACTAAAGGCCTGCAAAAGTCCAATGTGGGGCGAATAGGCTTTTTTGGGCCTCTAAAAGCTCACATAGCACACCAACTATAGCGCATGCTACTTGGAGATTGGAATCCTCCATCTTCTCCATCAATCTCATAAAGGAAACCTCAACAACATCTTGGTATTTGTCAAAAACCATCCAAAGCACTAGGGTGGCCTTCTTTTTCAAAGAAGCCTTGCTGCTTCCCAACATGGTGAGAACCTATGACGTTAAATCCTAAGAAAGATCTAGGGTAGCAATGCAAGATAAGCATCCTAAAGCCAAACCAGCGTCATACTCATTAGTACTTATTAAATATTTTCTCAATTGATTGCTTATGAGAAGCAATACATTTGCATCCATGAAATCTCTAGGATGCAACTAGATACCCAATTTCTTATGACAAGATATGACCATGCTCACGACCTCAACCATATGAAAAGTGTAATATTCCCTTTTCTTGATATGGACAAAATGGATGGAATCTACCCATGGTATTTGCCCATGGGACCTATCAATGGTATTTGCCTTCGTTTTTCGAGGGAAAATAATAAAATAAGGTTTCTAGAGAGTCCATCAAGCCTATTAAAGGGGATAAGTGCTAAGCATTTGGATTATCCTGAGTTGTCTATCTTATTGTGTTTATTGAGAACTTGGCGTGGCTAGTTGCACTTCGATCCTGGGACGAAAATCCCACGGTGAATTTGTTTGGTGGATCCAGCCAGGATTCATAAAGGTGCTTTAGTCTCTTAGATTAGTTTTTTTGTTAATGAGCAGTCGTGCATGCCATTTGCAGGGGCTCTTATTCATATGGGCATGTATCTTTGTCTTCAACTATTAATATAAATAAGAGGCTGCATTTTCAGATCCCCTTTGTGTTCAGTGTTTTGATTGCAAGTATCTTTAATTAGAACATTAAAGTGTGCCAAAGCTATTAAAAAAAATTACATTTGGGATCTTACAGTGGTATCAGAGTTAGTTTTCCTACCAGCCTGTGGGTTTATTGCAGAAAATTTTGAACTGATAGAGTGTTTGAGGAGAAGCTAGTTTTCGGTGATCTGCCATAATCACCCTAGCTAGTAATCTATCAATTTCGGTAGCTTATTCACATACACCCTAGTTGATACTTGCAGAAAGATCAATTAGTTTATTGGTATCTTAACATTGAAGATTTTGCAAATCCATTCCTTTCTGGTCAAGTTTATCTTTATTCTAGAATATGTTATTACCAGGCCAAACCCATTAGATCTCTGGGGCAAACAGCGATTGATTAAGTCCAAAATTAAAAGAGCATTAGATCTAGGTTTGTTTGCGGATCTGATCATTGAACAAAACTTAATACTCTGGCAGAGATCATTGAGACCTGGAAGGCCGATCCATTACTATCATAATTGTTAATGGGTCACGGGGTAATTCTTTGTTGTTGTTGAGTTATTTGCCACCGCAATATTCATATAAGGATTTAAGACCGTAGAGGCCATACGTCATCGTGTCGGGGGTCCAATCAAGAATCCACCGAAGCATCGGCTGATAGGCCATACTTCTGCGCATAAAATTGGATCTTGTATTACAACGACCAACTGGCCATATTCTATCGCATGGTCCACCATCGAAGAGTTGCAAGAGTGTCGACACAACAAACTGCGAGTGCAAGGGTTAGAAGGCAGTGTGCTAATTTGGCAGTGAAATGCAGTGGTTGTGAGGGCCATCGCAACAACCATGGATTCGGGAGAAGAGTCGAGCAACCACCAACTGATGCATCGGGCTAGGAATTAGTTGCAAGGCCGGATCTGTCCAAGCCACGTCCATAGTAGCAAGTCGTTGCATAATATTTTCAAAACTTGGTGGTTTGCATAGTGTGGTAGTAAAAGGGGCCATAGCCAAATATTTATTTTGAAGGTCGTGAGTATTGGTTCACTGGAAGTTAACACCAAAGGGTCGAGACATTGTTTCAGGAGATTACACTATTAAAGGGGCCGAATAGTCCAGTACAAGAAGGGGCCGAACTGCAGACATTAAAAGGGGTTCGATTTTGTCTCCATCACAAAGAGCCACATTCACTGGACTTTATAATAAGGTCAAGTTTCTTGTTCAGAGGGATTGGGCTCTCTCCTGTTGTTAGTTGTGTGTACACCCTTGTTGGAGGATGAGTTGGACTTGAGGAAGGTCGTGTTTATTTACTAATTGAGGCCGAGTGTGTTGCTCTGACTGTGCATGGAAGCTCCTTCATTTCTAGGCTATATATGATGTCTTTGGACTTCACATCAGTGCATTATATATCTAAGTTTGCACTAGCTAAACTGTGAGTCGCATAATCATTTGCGTGGAGGCTAAGATATTATCACAGGGGTTCGAGTTCTCTGCATGATTTCATAAAAATTCACTAGATTGAAGTCCTTATGACCAAGAGCAGCAAACAAAGAGGTAGAACAGTTGTTTATCGCACCAGTGGCGTCGACGTAGGACTATACCACTAACCGCAGGGAACGATAGTGCTCCAACCTGATATTCACAACCGAGTAAAGGCCAAAGCCAGTCATCCGCCAGACTTCAGGCCATATTCTATCACAAAGGACGTGTACTAATCATGGGGTTCATAAAATTGCCTGTTAAATAAAGACTCGCTATGGAAGGGACAACAAACAAATCTCACCAGTCGTGATCCTCGTAAATTCGAGCAACCTCTCCAGGCGTGCATTGAACAATTAATAGCGTCCCGTGGCATGCTAATCAGGCAGCGGTGGTTGTGCAAGACATTGCGACCACTGTGGTTTGGGTCCAGGGGCTGAGAGGCCATTTAGTTATTAAGCCTTCACTCAGTGGATCTGCCATATCGATTGGCTCAAGTTGCCCCCTTGTTGGTCAAAATACACCGGTACAGAACCAAGTCATTCATGGGATTTGTCCAGCAGCTGGATTGGCATAGTGGGTAGCCATATTACTATGTGTGGATGCCATAGCCGAATTCAGGTGTGCGTTGAATAGAAATAGTGTCTAGTTGTGTGTGGGGAAGCACTCTTGTGTGTGTTAAACAACAGCAACATCCAGCCTCTCCAGGTGTGCGTTGAACAATAGTAGTGCCCAGGTGAGTGTGGGGAAGCGCTGCTTAGCCAAGATTATTGTTGCAGCACCAAATAGACCCAGCGCTCAATATATAAATTATGGTGAGGCCAGTTTGAGCATTGGTAAGAAGCGCTTGGATTGAAGTTTTATAGTGGGCATTATTATAATTTCTCAACTCTCACTTATAATCTCCATTATGACACTCATTGGGTTGTAAAGTTATGCACTCAATTGGTGGTCTTAATTGCCATTTTTTTATTTTTTTTAAATTGAACCATGCGATCTGGGTGAGATTGATAATTATAATGATTGACAGTTTTATGCCTGGGCCTATATTTTGTAAACCCTTTGTCGACTAATAAGAAGAACAGTTTCCTATTAAAAAAAAAAAATCACCAGCGATTGCATGGATCGATTTTGCAAAGGGACTTCACAGATATTATAGCAGAAGAATTTCTTCCATTGGGTTATTATTGCAGCGGATTGTTTCTCCGCTATTAGTGAAAATTCAAACCCAAAATAGAACAATTTCTCAAAAGGGGGGTAGATCAAATTTATTTAAGAAAGTTGGGGAAAGAGAAGGATGGCTACGTATTGAAATCCATTGATGCCAAACCACAATGTCATCACTTTACTTTTGGAAACGCCTCATGAATCAACATAGTATCAGTGGATTCTCTGGGCTACAATACTTTTGTGGATCAAAAATGGCAACAACTTACAGATCAGAAGCAAGAGCAGAACAATAGACCTTTCTCTCGGAAGGTCCATGCTATCCTTCAACAGTCAAAGGATATTCGAAAGGAACATGTCAAAAGCAAGTGCCTCTTTGAACTTAGGTTCAAATCGTAGGCACAAGGTCAGAAGGTGTCCTCCTATGGTTAGACACATTATATATGGCGTTGTGCCTGATAGAGCAATTAGATTGGAAATGGTCAAGTTGGGCCTTGAAGCCATCCATGCTTGCTTGATACAGCCCAAGTTCTTGGAGCATTCTTGTGAAAAGGTTAGACTCACAGTCGCCTCTTGTCTCAGTGAAATCTTAGCCTTAACAGCGCCACTACCAACCTACAATGATGACATCATGAGAAGGATTTTTCGGGTGATGTTAGAGGCCCTCCAAGGGTTGGGCAATATCACCCTTCTTACTTTTTTTCAGAGGTGCAAAATTTTAGAACACATGGCGAAATTAAGATTCGGTATACTTATGCTATATCTAGAGTGTGATGACTTAATCCTTCAGATGCTCCAATACTTTTGCACCAACATTACAACATCTCATCCAAACTTTGTCAAAACAAACATGCAAAAGATCATGTCATTGATCTTAGGAGAAGACAAGGCCATCTGCAAACAACTAAGATCCAAATTGTTGGCCATTTGGAGGAAGGAGCTAATTGTAGCACATGTTGCCTATGAATTAGCTGAGGGGTTGGTCAAATAGAACATCAAACTACTTAGAAAGAAGTTGACCAAGGAGGAACTAACTGTTGGACATTGGTTAAACCAACGCTACATGTGTGTTTCGTGACATGGACTAACTGCCTCTTGTGGATCCTTATCTCTGGCGATGCGATCGTTGACTAACACCTGTGGGTTTTGGTCTAACGGCAATCATGATTCCCAATAAGTGGTATCAGAGCGTAGGTCACGAGTTTGATAAACACCCGACTTGCGTTGGGGGGGGGCATTGTTGGACATTGGATAAACCAACGCTACCCCTATGTTTCGTGACATGGACTAACTGCCTCTCGTGGATCCTTATCTCTGGCGATGCGATCATTGACTAACACCTGCGGGGTTTGGTCTAATGGCAATCGTGATTCCCAACACTAGCAAGAATTTGTGGAGACAGCAAGAATGAACTAAGGAGGAGAGGACCATGCTTTATCTGCAAGGGACCTTGGGCACTTAACCATTCATGTCCAAGTGAGAAGGAGTCAACAAGGACAGAACAAAAGGAAATTCCTTCTAATCATGGGGAATCTTCTATAGTTGGGTTTATTGATTTTTAGGATGGTGAGCAACAACGTGTCATTATTCAGAGAGACTTGTAGGATGACAAGCATTCAGAAGTGCATGAGGAAATTCTACCTAATGGTATTGATGAGGTAGACTCATATACAACTGAGTCCATAGGTCTCCAAGGGGATGTCCATAAAGAATATGACCAGTCAAGTATAGATAGCAGTACACCAGTGCATCTATGTTCGACAACTGAAGAGGATGAACAACAGATTGTCTTCACAGAGGGAGGAGGCTAAGTAAACTTGAGTGAGGAACCCGCAGTAGTGAACTGGCATGATGAGCATGATCATAAATGGGAGCATGACACACATAATGTGCAAGATGAACCATTCCCAGAGCGTCAGTCAAAGGCTCAAGTTAAAGTTGTGATCGTTGGGCATCCCGTGCAAACAAGTACAGATACATTTAACAGGGCACCAAAATTGCTAGTGGAGAACTTTCAGGGAAAGATCACGCATTTCAAGATAGGTCTTGTGATGTTGAAGCAGAGAGTCTAGACAACCCAAGACACTGTCTTGCGAGAGAATATAAAAAATGAGGATCTCATAAGGGTATGTGTCGAGTCAGCAGCCAAGCTATCTAGTGTAGAGGAACATCTCAAGTCCCTCACAAGGCAGCAAGAGGAATACAGTTGGGAATTCCAAAGCAACCCTTTATAAGAGTACATAGATAAGGCTTGCGGCACTACCAACCCATCTTTATACATTAGGGAGAGCAGGCAAAGTTCTCCAAATTGATCATGTTGGGTGATCGGGTGGAGCATCATGAGTTGAGCATCAGGCAACATCATCATAGTAGAATTATTCCATGTGCAAGCATTCATGCATTAGATCCTTCCCATGGGCTAGATTGGCGAGAGATTATGAGTTGGAACTCTATTGATGGGATGATTCCTAGGAGGATATCCTTAGCCAAGGACATATCGCAGCTTGGGCACTTAAGCACGAGCAGTGATAGAGGGCTAAGATGGTATCATAACCAATGTGGAAAAAGTCGAAGTCGGGATTAAATCGGCAAGAGTCCAAAAGTTGAAAAAGTCGTTAAAGTCGGGAGTTTTTCGAAAAAGTCGGCAAAAAGTCGGCAAAATTAAACGGCGAGCCAAAAAAATCAAAAAATCGGGATTTAATCGGCCAGCCAAAAAAATCAAAAAATCGGGATTTATTCCCGACTTTTTCCACACTGATCATAACCCACAGGTCCCTGGACTTAGGTGGCATTGGGATCCAAGTGAATCTATTAAGGGCAAGATTGGCCAGAGGATTGTTTGGGATCCAAGTATCGAAGAATCCATTCAAGATCATTTAGCTTGAAGGCATGGAATAACAAATTGTTTGGTATGGGATCCTAGTATCAGTATACATATGCTTTTGTTGTGGATAGAAGTGGATTGCTTAAGGGCAAGCAATCTTTGGGCGGGAGGATTTGTAATATTCCCTTTTCTTGATATGGATAAAATGGACAAAATCTACCCATGGTATTTACCATGGTATTTTCCCATGGGATCTGCCCATGGTATTTGCCTTTGCTTTTCTTAGATTAGGTTTTTTTAATGAGCAGACGTGCATGCCATTTGCAAGGGCTCTAATCTTATTTGTATGGGCATGTATCTTTGTCTTCAGCTATTAATATAAATAAGAGGTTGCATATTCAAATCTCCTTTGTCTTCAGTGTTTTGATTGCAAGGATGTTTAATTAAAACATTAAAGTGTTTCAGAGCTATTAATGTTTCTTACATTTGGGATCTTACAAAAACCAACCCAAGACATGTTAAACCTCTAAAGCATAATCAAATATGGGAGATTTTGTAATGTCACTACCTTTGTGTGATGATCTATTGATTTAATTTCCTTGTGGTCTTCATCCATTGCTTTCATTAAATACTAATCCTCTCCTGTCATCTGTACACAAAGACCCTTCACTGGATCTTTTAGGGGCTTTTCTAGAAGGAGGACTCCATGATTGTGGATGCAATTGAATATATGTATTTGTTTGGGTCATGTCTTCTTTTGTGAATTTATATCAAATAATTGAATTTTCAAATTAACAGTTGAAATGCTAATCTAGTAGTGCAAATTTGTAGAAGATGTAATACAATCAACCTAGGCGAGAATGAAACCTATGAAGGGGCCAATGCTCTTAGACTGCATGGAAGATAAGATAATTCTACTGATGTCCAACAAATGACCACAAAAGTAGGTCAACGCGACTAAAAAATACATGTAGCGTGAATACAAACTATGAGAGAAAACACAAGTCCTAGGTAATGCTAAGAGTAAGATAAAGAAAGTGAAATAAAAAGTGCAAACTAGATAGTGTCTAACTAAGATAATCACTAGGTCTAACTAAAGCCAAACCTAAAAGATATATGATAGTGTCACAAGTGTGGTGATACAAAGTGAGAGTCCAAGATTGGGCATCTCAGGGTTAATCAACAAAAATAGAGAAATGGCGATGATGTCAAAGTCCCCCGGTCCTAATCACCAAGTGTGAAGGGGGTGATCAAGGCACTAGCTTTGCTCTCAAAGTCATCAAGAACCATAATGGGCTCCAATTGTATGCTCCTAAAGCGGACATAGGAGCAAGGGAACCCTACTATACTACCATCCAAGATTGAAAGAGAGAAGCTCCAAATAGAACTCTAGCTACTCTGCTAAACATAGGAGATAGTCCAATGGGCAAGAGGTGCCCTGCTCCAAACCCATCAAGGGTTAATCCATTTGTCACCATGATGACATGCAATTAGAGGCCTGATCCAACACTTCCAACCCGATCTCAAGGATGGCAATCGATGTCCCACGGGGGAGGTTGAGTGGAGACACGAGGTCTCGCCATTCTATAGTCTAGAATACTTTGAAGATTCACCTCTCTCTTGTCTCCATCTAGCAGGTCAACATGAAAATATAAGGTAATCTCTTAGTAGTCTCATGGCGGGGTGGGCAAGGCATGCAAGAATTGGGCTCTATGGTTGAGCATCTCCCTAATAAAGAGGGTTGGGCATCTCTAATCGTGATACCGAATAAAATAAAAAAAAAAAAAAAAAAAAAAAAAAAAAAAAAAAAAAAAAAAAAAAAAAAAAAAAAAAGTAGAAAGGAAGCTCCCTAAGTCCCTATAGAGGTAGCGGTATCAACCTATGATCTCATAGTAGAAGGGACACCTAAAAATGAGGTGCATCTTTGTCTCCAATTCCTAAAGGTGGAACATCTAGCAAACCCTATCTAGCCAAGGAATATGGTGATCGGTCTCCACTTGGAACCTATGAGAGCCAACCCAAAGTTGGCTTAGAGGGATCTTGAGTGAATGCATCCAGTGTCCACTTGTGTATGAGGGAAACAATGATTGTGAAAATTTTCATCTATTACAGCAACTGGAAATTATTTTTCTAACTAGAAATTTAATTATGCAGTTTATTTGTTACAGCAAAGAACGAATAAAATCACAACTGCAATTTTCACCATAAAAATATTGGGGAAACTAAAAATACTGGAAACTGAGAAATTCTAGCACACACAAGAATTTTGACACAGTTATTTTGGACAATTGTCCCCGAAAAACCCAATGCGGGAAAATCAGTACAACAGATGAGGGTTTTATTATTATTCTTCAACAGCAAATCTGAATACAATAATTTAGATGCTCTATTGGCAATCTGATCTGAGGAAACATTGGCAAAATTATTGTGAGAATTTTCTCACTCCACCGCTAATTTCTGCCCCCAAGATTGGCTTCCTAGCCTCACGCTGGAGCTTCTACGTCACTTTCTGCGCAGTGGCTATGTAGAGCCTCTGTGGAATTCGGCTCCCTCTTACCGCCTCTTCCTAAAACTGGAAAACTTCCTCCTGGAATGTTGTTATCCTCCTTAACCACTTGCTACTCACCCTCTAGCTCTATCTTCTCTGTTGAATCACTGCCACTGAGAAAATCAAACTGCCTGAGCAACTGGGTATTTGCACTGGTGTATTCTCCATCACCACATCGATCCCCTCTTATATCTTCTTGTTGGGACTCCAACGGCCAAGATTTAATCTTAATCAATGGCTCAAATCATTTATGGATCGATCTGTGTGAGTTTCTAGATGATTCTCACCTTATCTCAATTAACACTGATTATTTAACCATATTCCCTAAGTTTAGACTGAGGAAATATTTAAAAATCGGTTAATAATTTAATTAAAATACTTCTAGGCGGAATTTCCAGAAACGATTTATGGGTTTTGGAGATCTCATGTAATCTAGCCTTTCCACCAAATTTCATGGCTAGAACACACTCAATGCTACAAAAACTAACAATGATGCCATCTCACAACTCCAAGAAGTGCTCTAGGTAGAAGGACATCTTCAAGCCTAGGTTCTCGAAAGATGAGGTCCAAGTAACCTAGATATACAATATGTAGATGTCCTCTTGTCACCAAATTCAGTTCACGTCTAACGCCAAAGGGGAGATGGTCATCGACTAAAGAAGTCGAGAGGCCTCTAAAAACTAGCCACATCCACAACCTGTGGGGAAAATCCAGGCAAGGGCCTTTGAGGAGCAGAGTGTGATGTAGGAATCCCACTCTAATACCATCCATTAAGGAAGAGCTTAATAGATGAATGGTTTTTATGATGCATTGCTATGCCAAAAGAGGAACTAAGAGAAAAATGAGAACTTGGTGTAGATATAAGGGGATGTATGCACATGGGGTTACCATGTTAAAACCTTTGGAGTAATGAGGGGCACTAACACTAAATTAGACAAATAATTACCTTTATAGAATTTGGTTTACTCAATGATGGTATCTCGTAACCAAGTTTGGCAATCAATTTTTAATTCTTTTTGTTGAGTTTGTTTGAGTTCACTTCACATCTTCTAAAGATATGCTCGTTGTTACATCTCCTAATTAAGGGTTTTGCACTATCTCCATTTTACCTTTTTCTCTTCCCTTTTCACATCTTTTCATTTAGTTGAATGATGCAAGGTTGATAGTTACTATAATAAAATTTGATGGTCTATCTACTTTTAGATTGGTTTAAAGGATTGTTTCTCTCTTTGAATATGAGTTTTCTAATTCATGTCTCTTCTTCATTCCCTGAGTTATTAGTGGTAACAACTTGCATGTGAGTGATTGCTTCTTTTGACATCACAGAAACCATGTCATCATATTTGTGTTGGATAGAAGGGTTAGGACTTGTTCATATTCCATGCTTCAAGTACAATGTATTTGCTTTTGGAGTTGCCTTTTGGTTCAACTGATAATGATCCCAACCTCTAGGTCTATGGTTTTCTTTCTTTTCCTATAAAGGACCTTAGCCTTTGGACAAGCATCTTCCAAATGGCCAACACGACAAAATTTGCACTTGGACGCTGTAATTTTGCAATTCAAACCATGGAACTAACAAAAGTTATTATGTTCTAAAACTACCTTATATGGTAGGCCTCGACTCAAGTGAAGCTCTACAAAAATTTAGGGACAAGGACATACCCTTTTGAACCTAGCTTATGTCAAACGTAGATATTTAAGTATTTTCAAAAATGGCAAAATCCACATGACGATGGGGAGACTCAACATTCAAATCCACATTGGGGTTGAAATTATGGAGATGGTAGCTAGGTTGAAATCCTAAAACCATGATTTGATGAATGAACCAGCGGTTATATAAAAATTTAGCATCTTGTAAACAAATTAGTTAATTAGGGCAGAGGGCATGATTTGATCATGTCCATTCACCAATAGGCACGTAGGGATGTATTTAAGCTCGAGCCTCTCAACTAGTAAATCATCTATTCAATTATTAATAAAATATATATTTATCATGGCTGTCAATTACTAATTCGTGTGTTCCATCTGGTATCAGAGGGCCGATTCTCCCTAGAATTTTATGTTCGTCCCTTTTTTTTATTCAGCTTCCTTCACTCATTCGACTCCACTGTTGTGCTCCCACACCTTATTCTTCTGTCGTCCGACTGTGCCACTGCGCCAGTTCTGCCATGCCACTCTATTGTTTTGCCCGTCTCTGCTTCGTCCCCCATCACCCCGTTGTTCTGTCGTCTCAGCGTCGTCCGCCCTCCGCATCCCATCACTCCATCCCAACTCCAGTTCTATGGGCCCTCTGCATCTGCACCGCCGCTATCAACACCCCTCCGCACAGTGCCAAGTGCTCCGATCCACCTTCGTGTCTCAGTCAACTGGCCGCATTCCTTGACATCGTGGGTTATTCAACTTGCCGAAGGGGATTGGGGTATATAACTATATTACATTGGGGTATAACTATAAAAGGTTTATAACTTAATATAGTTATATCATATTAATTAGTTAAATTAAATTAATTAATTTAATTTAATACAAATATATATATATATATATATATGTTATATAATTAAATTAATTAATATAATTTAATTATTTAAACAAAAAAAAATTAATTAAAACGCTGGCGGACAAATATACACCCCCACAAACTCGTTCAATGTCGTCAATGTCAATGGCCCATTTCAGCAAAAAAATATATTACTAGCCACTCCAATGATTTCAACAAAAAATTAGTCGATCTCGAGAGTAATGTTATCGGGCATTCCGACGATATCAAGAAGCTTTAGGATACGACAAATCGGATAGAACTACAGCTCGGGCAGAACCATATCCAATCCAAAATTAATCATAATCAGACAATAGCGTTGCTGAACCCCTTGTGTGGAAGGACGAAGGTTACACCCGAACAACTACTCCAAGATGATGGAGGTAATCAACGGCACAATTCATCAGATTCAACAGATTCTCATGAAAAAGCAGAATCTCCAAAAAAATCATCCATGCACCATCAAGGAAATAGTAACGCGACTTTTTCAAATAAGCAACTCTGGGATACATTCACCAATCAACACCCTCTTTTTGCTCCACCGTTAGCAATGTATCAGCAAAAGGCAAAAATCGAGCTGCCCAAATTCGATGGGAACGAAAAATGCAGCGTTGTGCTGTTGAATAAAGCAAAAGAATACTTCGAGATTTACGACATCAACAATGATGATGAAAAGATTAGGCACACTTCCATGAAAATGGAAGGAGAAGCATATAATTGGTATATGTGGTGGAAGAAGACTACAATCGCCATCAGTTGGAGAAAATTTAAATGTGTGTTCTTTAAAAGATTCCAAGGTGTAAAGGAAGAAGAGTTCTTTTCAACACTCATCAGATTACGACAAAAAGGAAATGTGGATGAGTACACTCAAGAATGGGAGACCTTAGCAACACGAGTACCTGGGTTATCAGAATCTCGTCTAATTCAATCATACATCTCCGGACTTAAAACTCATCTACAAGTAGAACTTGAGCTTCATGACATTATGTCAATAGAAGTAGCAAGACGAAAAGCAAACACTGCTAAAAAGAAATTCGAACAGATACTGTGGTCAAAACCGGAAAAAGTGTATTCGAGATGAAGAATGCCCCAATCTGTGGATACGGATAATACAAGATATGTTCCACCACATCGTCGTGAAGGTGAAAAATCTAACGTAGAAATGCAAAGGATAAAAGAAGGCAAATGCAAACATTGTGGCGAGAAGTGGGCTTAGTGGTTGCATCTCGCTGAGTGGTGGTATAATTCTACTTATCATATGTCAGCAAAAATGACTCCATTCCAAGCTTTGTATGGATATGAACCCCCAAAATGGAAGGATCTAGCTGTCGTCCAGACAAATCTACCTATTGTTAAAAACCAACTAGAAAAAACCCAAAAAATCGTCCAAACGGTAAAAGAAACTTGAATAATGCAAGGAACCGTTGAAGCAACAAGCGGACCGAAACAGAACCGAAAGAGAATTTGATACCGATGATGGACCCTGCAAAATTCATATTCTATCTAATTTAGTCCTGATGATGGACCCCCTTTGGGGTTTGAAACATCGACAGAATGAACACGAAACTGTGGATAATCCGGATCATGCCACTGCAAAATTCATATTCTATCTAATTTAAACCTGATGATGGACCCCCTTTGGGGTTTGAAACGTCGACAGAATGAACACGAAACTGTGGATAATCCGGATCATGCCACTACAAAAAACTACCACGGAAGCTTAAAATCTAACAAGAGAATTTGAAGTTGGAGAATGGGTATTTGTCAAACTCCAGCCATACAAACAGTTGTCCTTGAAACAAAAAAAAAGAAAAAATAAATTAGCACCGAAGTTCTATGGACCATATCAGATCAATAAAAAGATCAACCAAGTTGCATATAGTTTAAGCCTTCTGGAGAAAAGTTGTGTTCACAATGTCTTCCATATTTCGTGCCTTAAAAGGGCACTGGGTGACCATCAATCAGCGCAAACAACGCTTCCATCCCTAGATGATGAAGGAAGGGTCATTTTAGAAACAAAAGGTATCTTATCTACTAGAGAAAGGAAGCTTCGATCTCGTGTAATCAAGGAATACTTGATCAAGTGGAAGGACTTACCAGAAGAAGAAGCTTCTTGGCAGACTGAAGCATTTCGTCAGCAACATCCATCGTTACGTATGCTTTGAAGACAAAGCATCTTTTGGGAGGAAGGCAATGTTATATAAAAATTTAGCATCTTGTAAACAAATTAGTTAATTTGGGCAGAGGGCATGATCATTCACCAATAGGCACGTAGGGATGTATTTAAGCCCGTGCCTCTCAGCTTGTAAATCATCTATTCAATTATTAATAAAATATATATTTATCAGGGCTGTCAATTGCTAATTCGTGTGTTCCACCAGCTCTACCCCAAAACCATAAAACCATAGTGAAGCTCTACAGAATTTAGGGACAAGGGCATACCCTTTTGAACCTAGCTTATGTCAAACGTAGATATTTAAGTATTTTCAATTCTTTTCAAAAATGGCAAAATCCACATGAAGATGGGGAGACTCAACATTCTAATCCACATTGGGGTTGAAATTATGGAGATGGTAGCCAGGTTGAAATCCTCAAACCATGATTTGATGAATAAACCAGCTCTACCCCAAAACCATAGTCCCTCTTCTAATACTTTTCTGTGATCTTTGAGATTGGCCACAACAAAAAGTTATCCAAGTTCCTATGGTGTAGGTCGATTTAATCCATTCGACAAGAGAGAATGCTAATCGGCAGAACCCATCAAAGCATGGTATGTATGATAATGATGAGCTTGTTAAGATTTGGGATCTTCATATGTAACACTAGATTTATGTCTGATCTCTCGACAATGAAAGCTCTTGGTGGACGAAACTCAGGATCCAAAGGGAAAAAAGGATTTATCCTTGCCTATATCTTTAAAAGAATGACAAGCTAAGGAAGATGTCACACATTTGCTATGAACTCCTCCATGAAGCCATAGCACCAGGAAATTTCCAATTCATCTGGAGCATTGTATCGATTAAGTTACACAAAACCTATGGATTCAAAAATCAATAGATGTAGCATCCAACAAAGACACGAGAAAAAATAATATGATTAGTGGAGCAAGCAGCACAGTGAAACTGACGATTACAAGTAAGAGAAGTGGCCATTATTCTGAGTATGCAAGGCAGTCTTCAAAATACTGGAAAATAAGGGAAAATGGAATACTCCGTCAACCATTAAGACCAAATAAGCAAAGTCCTGTAATTGGATGTGCAGTGTTCAAGATTGAACCCAAAAAGGAGATTTACAATGTAACTATTTTATAACAACCAAGAATGTTTCACAGCAATATTTTGGCCAATCTCCAAATCTATAATGTCAAGTACCAATATATATTTAATACAAATAATCTTACAACCAAGCATAAAAGCTGGAGCACTTTCTGTTGAAGCAACATTGAAAAATGCTACAATTTTTGCACAAATATAAAATGATTACAAAAAACGCATTCGATGTGTCTCTATTGAAAAGAATGATATTGACTGCACTAACCTGTAAAACAGCAAGTCACGACAATTACTATCAAAAATTAGAAAGACGCATCCGTCAGGCTGTGGTCCAGTGGTTGAGAAGATGTATTGCCATGCAAACAACCCAGGATCAAAATCTGGCAGGCGTAAATTCCTAGGTTGCACATTGATCAAATTGGACAACTCCTCAGGTTAGAGTGGGCGATGAAAAATGCTGATAATGGGATTCACAGCTCCCCATTGATCAAAAATGTGTTTATCCAAGCCAAAAAAAAAGGACGCTCACTGGCTTCTGCCCTCTTTGTTTTACAGAGTAAGCACACGAAAACTAAAGATTGTGTCTACAAAAGGAAATCTGGAATAACAGGTGTTTGTGGAGCCACTTTTAGGGGGCTATCTGCTCTTTGTCCATTCCGATGCTTTGAATGACGATGATTTTCTTTTTTTGAATGTCCTCTTAGATGCCTTTCCGAATGTCCATCCTTCTCTTCGGAATTCAATTCAAAACGTTTATATGCCTCCTTTTCATGCTTTGAATGTTTGTGCCTGCTGGAACTCTGTTTTTCAGTTTTATTTCCTTTCGTGCCATCAATATGCCCCTCTGAAACATTAATGGCCGTATTGTCCACTTTTACCTCTTTCCCGTCCTCTCCCCTGGAAGAAGTTTCAGAACGCCGTCCTGATCGATGATGATGTTCAGCAGATGGAGCTTTAGCTAGTTTTTCCTGACCCCTACCAGACCCCACTGAATGCTTATTTTTATCGCTAGACAGCGCTTCTTTGATGGCATTTGAAATATAATTTTCTTTCAAATTCTTTGCCTGCTTGGTGGCTAACACTGGTTCATCATCTCCCTCATCCAACCTTATGACTGCAGGCCGTGCTTTAGTCCGCTGTGGTTTTGTGGCAAGAAAAGACTGCTCTGCAAGCTTCAAAATATCTTTGTTTATATCAGACACTCCAGAAGGGACATCGAGTTGAGGTGGAGGATAGTCATCAGTTTTTGTTTCATCTTTCCCTGTAGGTAGATAGAACACACCATGTCGCTGCCGGTGTTGGGCTAAAAGTGAAGTTGATTCTCCAATTGATGGTGACTCTTCCTTAGTGCGCTGACAAAACACAGGAGCATCATCCCACTCTCTGTGCTGAGGGATAGACCACTCCCCACCTGCATCATCTAAAACCTGCTCATCGCCTAGAATTTTAACCAAATCATTGAGATTCTCCTTGAGGACAAGCCCATCTGGTATTGGTACTCTTCCTTGTGCAAGCACTGAAACAGGACTAAGCTCTTGCGCAAATATACTATTCATGTATGTGATAATCTGGGCAGCGCCAGAATCCTGGTTTATCCCTATATCTTGAATTTCTTTAGGATTTTGATTTTCCAAAAGACACCCTGGAATGCCTTCTAGTGCCGTTATAAGGCCAAGTAAATTGCATGCCCTCTCCTGCACCTCCACATCTTCACTTTCTGAAAGGGGACTGACATTCAGTTTGATTAGCTCAACAGCATGATCAAGTGCAGAATATGAGTCGAGTTGTTTTCCTGAATTGACAGACAAACTTCCATGCACTTCTGACAAGGTGAAGTCTTCACCATCCATAATCGCATCCACTCTTGCTCTCCTAGGAAGTTCAATATTTGACCTTGGGTCAAAAGTTTCTTCATCTTCAATATCTACCAAGCTTCTCTCGTTTTCGAAGTCTACATTTGCTGGCCTGCTACTCTGAGGCACAGTACTTGAAGCCTCTTCCTTCTGGCCTCCAATGCCAATTTCTCCCTTTAAACTGGACAGACCAGATATAGCCCGTTGCAACGATTTCTTAGGCTTTAAGTCCACCCCTTCAATTGGAGACTCAATTACCAAGGAAAGAAGGTGAGCTCCCTGCACTCCCACAGAGTCTTGCACAGAAGATTCAGATACAAAAGGATTGCTTCTCTTCATGTATGAGTAATAGCAGAATACAAGAACTTTGAGTAAAGACTGGAGATAAACACATCTCATAGATGGTGGCAAAAGATTTGTCCGAGGCTGCAGAAGAGCTTCTATAATCTCAAAAGGATTTTGCGAGTGTTCAATATATTCCCCTGCAATCCATGCAGATGCAGAAAGTACTGAGTGGAGAAATGGATACTCAAGCAAGGCAGGATCAATAAGGAGACTGCGAGCAACTTGCACAAGTTCTGGCCTGACATCTTTAACCCTCATTCCAATATCTATAAGCTGTCTTTCTACTTCTTTGCCATGCTGACAATGAGGGAGCCTTCCAATGTCACCCAGAACAGAAACATACCAGCCAAAGTCAACAACCAATCCATACACATTCTTGCTGCAAGTCGAAAGAATAGCACCCAAGATTTCATTAGAAAAATCAGGATGCAATACAAGGCTATAATGCATCAATACTCTTACAGTATCAACGAGGTTGTTCTCAGATATAATCCCCACAACAAGGCGTAGAGCAGCCACTTGGATAGTAAGGTCTGGATCAATCAGAGCCTTTAAGATTACTTCTTTGTTTTCAGATACAGCCCATATATGCTTCGGCATTAGAGCAGCGAGTGCCTGCAGTCCAAGATACTTGAGGTTGGGATCATCTTCCATCATCAAATCCTTCAATTTCTCCACAGACAATTTAACTGCTGCATCATAATCTGTCAAGCCTGATATCACAGTCCGTATACACTCAAAAAGCAGCGACTTCGCCGCTGTCTTATGCATATGCTGACAAATGGGCTCCACGATCTTCTTCCCCAACCTAGGCTCCAGCGGCGCCAAGACCCCAAAAATCTTTACAATCTTAATAAGCATCCAATTGTTTGTAGAATCCACTAAAAGCCGGTAAAATTCAGGTGCGAGGGGCAAATAGGTTTTGGGGTCTCTCGTGGCAAGTTCACAAAGCACGCCAACCGCCGCACAAGCTACTTGGGGATCGGAATCCTCTAAGTTTTCCACCAATCTCTTGAAGGAAACCCTAACAGCATCTGGGTATTTGTCGAAAACCCTCAGAAGCACTATGGTGGCCTTCTTTTTCAACAAAGCCTTGCTGCTTCCCAACATGATGAAAACCTCCGACATTAAATCCCGTGCAAGATCTGGGGTTGCAATTCGAGATAAGCATTCTAATGCCAAACCAGCTTCATGCTCATTAGTACTTATTAAATCTTTTCTCAATTGATTAGTTATAAGTAGCAATACTTCTGTACCCTCGTGAAAGCTCTGGGATGCAGCTAAATACCCGATTTTCTTATGACAGAATCTGGGCATGCTCATGACCTCAACAACATGAAAAGCAGCCCAAGACATGTCAAACCCCTGAAGCATATTTAGATATGTGAGCTTCTGTAATGCAACTGCCTTTGTGTGATGATCTGTCGATTTAATTTCCTTGTGGATTTCATCCATTGCTTTTGCTAGATACCGAGCTTCTCCTATCATCTGTACACGAAGACCCTTCACCAGGTCCTCTAGTGTTTTCTGGAACAAGGACTCCATGATTGTGGATGCCATTGAATAAATGTATTTGTTTGGGTAATGTTTCTATGTAAATTTATATCAAATAAAAAGCTGAAACGTTATTATAGTAATGCCGATTTGCAGAAGATGCAATTCAATCCAACCTTGGGGAGACTCCAGCATTCTAAGGGGCCAGTGCTCCGACATCGTCAGGAAGAGATCAAAGGATGAACAGCTGTCCCCATACATTGCCACGCCTCAACACGAACCTGGAAAAAAATAAGCACACGAACCTGGAAAAAAATAAGCACTTGGTATAGATCTGTGGGATCATGTAAGCGCGCGGCGTTATCGTGTCAAAACCTTCGGAGTATTGAAACACTAGATCGATGGTAACACTAGATCTATAAAGTATTGAAACGGTTTGATTGTGTAAAGAGTAAATTTACAATGCAACTTTTTTATTATTTAAAATAGATTAAATACTTTTAGATGATAGTGAAAATCTTTATTTTATTTTTAGTTTATAAAGGTGATATTGAAAATCTTTATCACAACTAAATGCTATATAAAAAAATAATAGGACTGCTAAATTTGGTATGATAATGATCGTAGAAAAAATTGGTTTGGGATGGACATATCGTAAAGATGTTTAGGTTTAACGCAATGTAAATTGGTGGAGAGTATGACTACTAGATCGAGATAGGATGATTTAAAATGTCAGTTCGGCTCGAGATAGCGGATGGTTTAGAGGTTTTGAATATAGTTGAGGGTTCTCTCACAATTCTGTGAAGGTTTGTTATTTCCTGCTCAATGCACAACAAGGGTTTTCTTGCGGTTTATTGCGAGGTGTGGAGGGTAAAAGCTTTTCTTTCCTGGGATAAAAATGGTAAACCCTAAGGAGTATGTGGAGTTGGAGTCGTAACTCGAGGACATATTGACAATTTGGGGACTTGAGCCCACTAAGCAAAATCTAGCCAAGGTAAGGCCTCTAGATAGATCCCTAATTGTTTTTATGGCAGTTCCTAGGAAAGATCTATCACATGGCGGTTTATCTAGTGGTTTAGAGACCAGGAAGGGTTTCCTCGAGAGGTCAAACTTGTGGAAAGTGGTTAGGACTGTAACCAACCCTCCCATATTTACCCAATTTCACTAGTCTGCCATGGTAAACATTAGGTGGAGAGCTCCTATGACATGACCCGACCTCCTAGATCCACTTAAAGAAGTGGGATCGACAAATTGACCACATACTGACAACTCACCTCATCCCTCGGGGCTATAGGACACTCAGGGGCCAATGAACCACCCCAGGTGACCAAACCCTGAGTTGGGACTCTTTTTCACACACTTTAACCCCCAACTGCATGCATGACAAGGCCTCCATGCGATTATAGACCTCCCACCGCATGCACAAGCCTGCATAGGTGCAGTTGTGACCCAAATTGTCCAATTCAAAGGGTGCAGCCCCGAGATCTAAGACTAAATTCCAAGTCAACCTCCATACCACTACCCAAAACTACCGACTTAACAACAAAGCTAAGCATTCAAACTTAGACGTAAAACTTGACCTAAACTGCCTAGAACATAATAGAAATTTTGTCAAACACATGGAAAACATGTAAGCTGCGGGTCATGAATGCATATTTGATCATAAAAGTCTGAGATTCATTTGGGAATCACCGAGAAGGCACTATACCCTCTCCACATAGCTGCAATAACACATTAGTACATACATTCATTAACCAATCAATAGCTAAACAATTCATGACATGAGCCATAGAAGGTACACATCATATAACCAGAAAATAACCAACATATAAACCATGGCAACTCAGCCATAATATCGCCAACATAATTGCTACAAATAGACATGAATCAAAATAGAGAAATAGCTCTTATTAATATATGAAAATGTCAACCAAGTCAGGGACTTCCACGTACCACCCAACCATAGATTGGGCTGAACCAAATCTCTCTTTCATCCAATCACCCCCGCGCCATATTCCAGCATAATGCGTGATCTCATGGAATAAACCAAAGCTTCCATAGGCCAAACCACCTCAACCCTCAACTAGTGATTCCACCTCACAATCAGACATCACTAACACTAATCAGATTGGTCTCTACTCAAGTAGTCCAGGGCTCCAGGAACTAGTAGCTCAACCCACAGACTTCCAGGACTCCAGAGCGTTTGTCCAACCCGACTCAAAGACTAGTAACTCAACCCACCAAGGACTCCAGATCATTTGTCCAACCTAGACTCCAAAACTAGGAACTCAACCCAAGTTGTTTGAGGGCTCTAGAGCGTTTGTTCCAACCCCACAACCATAAGGAATTATGAGTACCAACTAGAAAACAATCGAGTGGAAAAAACTCACAACACCATGGCTATCCAGGAAATGGCAAGGAAAAGTTAAAACCATTGTCAATCCAAGCAATCATCCATGCCAATCACAACACATAACCAAATAATCACATACATATACTATGCATCCATAAATCAGCAAGGAAATCATACATGCAACCTGTTACCTGCAAAGCAATTCAGCTATAACGGTTGATCCAACTGTTCCCTTGTGTTTTCCTGCCTTCCCTTGCCTTCTTTCTCCAAATCCAATGAAATCTAGAGTGCTCCAACCACGCTCCAAAATTTCTCTAAGTGTGGAATAGTATGAGAGAGTGAGAGAATAGAAGAGAGCTCCAAGCTAAAAGTGACAAAAGTTGTGAACTAATCCTCATGAGCCTTTTTATCATTGAGGCCTCTACTTTCTTCGTTTTCCTTCATATTTCCTTCAATTTTCCTCACATGCAAATTTGTAACCTTTCATCTCCCTTTTGTGCTATTGTCCTTTATTTCATAAACAAAAGGTCAATTATTGTCACTTTGCCTTTGCTAATTTCCATGGCTATTAATTAATCACAAGTGATATCTCATCACTATGTTTTACCCAACATTCACCTTGGAATACATGTGCCATGACTTTGGTTATTATTTTTTATTTACATAGGAAATCAACTAGTGGTTGTTACAAATCCCTCACCCTTGGGGGAACACCGTCCTGGGTGTTCAATGACACTTATAAACCAATGAAACACATGTTACCCATGGAGCTTTATAACACAGTTCAATGCAACATTTACATCATATCATATTGTTGAAAACATAACCAGCATATCATGAATACCATATTTCTTATTGGATCTTTATAACACAGCTTGATGCGGTATTTACAACATAACATATGCATATATAGACGTAACCAAAACTCAACATCAAAACATATACCAAAATACATCCGCTCAACAAACGAATAGAGAAGGATACTAATGAGTCCAATCAATGAATCTATTTTGAGGCCCATTGTGATATCCTCCAGCCCTTAAACTCTTTTTTTCTCACATTAATTTACATTTTGTAGCCATAATGTGCTTAGTAGGAAGACTAAAGGGTGCTTGTCATATTTCATGGCGTAATGTGGTTAATATGCGGCAAAAGAAGCATTTTTGGAGATATTTACTATGCAGGAGCTCATTGGGGGCATCTAGAGAGAATATAGGAGGATTTTCCACCACATTAACTCTCCAACTCGACTTGGGTCCCAAGATTCCTCACCAACAGCTCAAAGTCCAATGGAAACTGAGGAACTCAAGCGCATGTGAAGATCCAAGGGAACCAGATCCACCAATTTTAAGATTTTAGAGGGAAGCAGTCCTCCTCTCAAGGGAGTTGCCCCTTAGTCACTTTTTGTATAAATAAAAAAGCCTAAGGGCTCATTAGGATTCGAACTTTTTGAGCTAGGAAGAGTATTGAAGGTCGAGTACTTGAGATTGTTGTCTTCATTTTGAGACTATGTATTTGCACTCTATTTTTTGTTAATGAAAGGTTATTTGTTGATTTTCATATGAGTTAGTTTAAGAGGGTTGGAACCCTTGGGTTAGGGCCCAACCCAGAGGCTTTAGTCCCTCTCATGTATTATTTCCTTTTTCTTGTTCAAGTCATTGTATTTATTTCCTTGTTTAAGTAAGCATTGTATTGCAAAAATTTTTGTTGCGGGTTTTATTACTGCCTCTCTTGTGGGAAGTGTGGTTGAAAAGTCTACAACAACAAGGCAAAAATATGTGTTTATGATTTCTTGGAAATTGCTAGGTTGGATTGAAATTATTTTGCATACTTGGTTTATGCACCATAGGAGTTAGCAGCATGATTTGGCAAATAGATTAGATGCATGTTGAAGGATAGAATAGATCTTGAAGAAATAAAATTCAACTCATCCTTTCCACTTTGATTAATTTTACTGCAATATTGATTAGTATATATATGTTCTTAATTGCTAGTCTGTAGAGGCTGCTAGTGGCTTGCAGGGGTTGGCACACTCATCCACATCCACTTAGACATCTCCATTCTCCCCCTGGACACCTCATACTTCTCTCAAGCTCTACCAGTGAGATCATCTTTTCAAGGCCAATGAAGGACACTGTGGGCATGCAATTTTATACAAGATAGGCCTATGAAGGGCACTAAGCTTGACAAAAGACCTTACACATCCTTCATTCATCCTCATCCACATTCATTCACCTTCAGAACACCTTCTTTTCCATCATAAAGCTCTCGGATCTACTCCTCCAACAGAGCAAGGCACTCCTGAAGTAAACACAGAGGCTCCTCCTATAGCACCTTGTAACACTCTTGTAGCACTATTCGAATTTAGTCAGATTTGCCCTAGGATCTTGACTTTTGCATTTTGAAGATCGATAATGGCCCCCAGGCTTTGATTCCATGATTAGGGGGACTCCAAGACCACTCTAAACATATCCTTTATCCTCTTCAAACACAAAACAACAAGTAGATTAGACTTAGCTTTTTTAATCCCCTAGCCATGTGTTGTAGACTGGATTTCTTCTTCTCAAGCAATTTGCAATTATATTAATGATTCATGCAAGTAGAACATTGATTTGATTAGTTTACAAATAAAGTAGCATGGTTTATTTCTGCAACTGGTGTAGCCTTTTTCTTTCTTGCAATTACAAGTAGTCTCTATATTTAATAAATGGTACTTTCATTTCTGCAATCAGAGTAATGTTCATTTCTTTGCAATTATGATATGTTTTCATAGAAATTCTCTTTGTAGATAGTTGAAGGAGTGGTCTTTGTATGCCTTGATCCAATGATTAAGGGCGACATGAGTAGAACTTAACCTAATGTGCATATAGCACCATGACCTCTAAGCTTGTACGAACCCCAGGTTGATAATTTAAGTTGAGAGCCTTAGGAGTTGCAACATCCTTGATACAATACCAGACCTAATCATATACATAGTCTACATTTGATCATCCATCTCCCATGTACCTTCATCGGGCCCAAAGTGCTTCCACTGCACTTTAACTTTCTCGATTGCTCAATTCCGGAATACGAGCATCTTTCCTTGCAAAATGCACTGAGGTTCCTACACGAATTCTCCTTCTGGTTCCACCTGCAATACAGACCATTCAATCACATGATCAACATCTTTCCCATACTTCTTATGCAATGGCACATGGAAAACATCATGGACTTTCACTGTCGGAGGCGGTGCAAGTGAATAGGCCACTTGTCCAATCCTCTCAAGGATCTTGAAAGGCCCGCAATAACGAGGTTCCAGCTTGGCACATGACCCAATCCTCAAGTATCTCTTCTTGGACTTGATGCGCAAGTACACATGTTTCCCAACCTGAAACTCCTTAAATACCCTGTGTTGATCTACATAACTCTTATGCATATCGTATGTTGCCTTTAAATTCTTCTTGATAGCTTTAGGGAGTGGAGAAATAGTTTTAGAAGCTCTCGATAAGATGTTCCTAGGGTGCATCTTTCTGACCTTTGATGCTAGGGGTAGATCAGGGGGCCTAATAACTAGTTTCAGATTGAGTAAATTTAGGGTCATAAATTATTGGGGCTCTTAGATGACTCTGGGAGTGGAAGTTTTCTCAATGGATCTAAGCCTAGAACTCTCCTTTGGAAATGTTTATGGTCCCTTTGAGGACAGGGCCTCATTTTGGAACTCGCTACTGGAAATATCCTTTATGAAAGAGAAAATCTAGTGGTTGGTGGTGATTTAAATTTTTCTTTAGGGGAGGCAGAAATTTGGGGCCCTCATGGCCAAGCAAACCCATTGGCAGATTATTTCAACAACAAGTTGATGGAAAGTAAATTGATTGATATTAATTTAATCAAATAAAAACCAACATGGTGGAACAAACGTGCGGGAATAACCAGGGTAGCCAAAAGATTGGATTTTTTTTGCTAGTAAAAAGTTTAGCAAACATAATCTCTCTTTTGCGCTAGTGGGTTAGTTCAAGAGGAGATTTGAATCATCACCCAATCTTCCTTGAAATGAAGTGGAGCATGGGAAACCAGACAGTCTATTTAAGTTTAATCCTTCATGGCTATAGAAGGAGAGTTATGTTAATGTTGTAAAGGAAACTTGGGCACCTTACAATCCATAATTGGGATCCTCCATGGCCCAACAATTTATGGATAACCTCAAAAGAACGAAGCAAGCTATGATTCAATGGTTGATGCAGAAAAAAAGAAGGGAGGAAGTGTATCTCAAGTCTATTGAGGAAGAACTTGAGAGGCTGGAAAGCCCGAAGGGCGATGGATATGTGACAAAGGAGGCCAAGGAAAGGATAATGTAGTTGGAAACTTCCAAAAGAAAGATCCCGAGGGATAAAGAGGAGCAGTGGAGATTGAAAAGTAGGGCAATATGATCAACAAGTGGTGACAAAAACTCAATTTTTTTCCAAAACTATGTAAAGGGGAGGAAAAATATAAACATTATTTGGGAGATTTCGAGATCACATGGAAGAATAGCAAACACTTTCTTAGAACTAGCTTCTATGGGGAAGGATTATTTCAAGACCCTATACAAGCCCATAATAGGTGACAATTGCAGAAGTGATACAGGTTGCCAACTGTTCCCAATATTTGTGGAGGAGGAGGACAACCAACACTTAATGGACCCAATCATGAAAGGAGAGGTGGAAGCGGTTATCAAACAATGTAAAAGGACAAGAGTTCAGGCTCGAATAGTTGGACAATGGAAATTTTCCAACATTTCTTTGAGCTTATTGGAGATGACCTATTTCGGGTGGCAGAGGACTCAAGGCTCAAAGGATAGATTTATGAACCTTTCAATACCACTTTCCTGGACTTAATTCCTTATTCACATGATCCACTATCTTTTGAGGAATTTAGACCTATTTCCCTATGCAACTGCATATACAAGATTATAGCCAAAAGTATTGTTATTCATCTCAAGCCAATCTTATCCATAAATATATCTAGAGAATACTTCAGTTTCCTAGATGGTCGAGAAGTTCACGAGGCTATAGAAGTATCCCAAGATGGGATTCATAGTCTTAGGAGGCGCAACAAGAAAGGTATTATTGCAAATATTGATTTGTCCATGGCATATGATAGAATTAGCTAGATATATTTGTGCATGCTCCTCACTCTCCTGGGATTTGGAATACCTTTCATTAATTGGATTATGCGTTGTATTACTAATGTGACTTTTGTTGTATTGATTAATGGGGTTGCCTCCCCTTTATTCAATTCCTAGAGGTGACTAATACAAGGATGTTCCTCTTAGAAGTAGGGAGGCTTAAGGTTGATCATGTCTCCTCTCTCGTTCCTTTTAGTAGTAGAAGGCTTAAGTAGGTTGATCTTGGCATCAAAATGTCGAGGTGTAGTAAAAGGGATTGAGGTAGCCTCCAATTTTTTTTATAACACACTCCTCTTTGTAGATGATATCCTCATGTTCAGTAATGCAACATGGAGTCTAAAGTGAAGACTAAGCAAAGATTGACAAGGCTCATTGAAGAAGACATTGGGAGCCATGAAGTATAACCAAATATATCTTGACAAAGTAAAGAAAGGGTCGGAGCCCAAGATGTTGGAGCCTCGTAAAGACAAGGTTGGTGCCTTGGAGGATAGGGTTGGAGCCCTAGAGGATCAGAGTCCTTAAGAAACTAGGTCAGAGCCTGAACCAGATATAGAGTTGGAGCCCTTGAGGTTGGTGCCTCAAAATTGACAAGGTTGGAGCCTTGGAAGTCCAGGTTGGTGTTTGGAAAAATACAGGTTGGAGCCTAGGAGATTGAAGATCGATGTCTTCATCTAGGGTTGGATCCCTACATATATTGTACTTGATTTATTGTAAAGAAGAAATTAATAAAAATATTTATTATTATTGTTCATTTTGTGTTCTAAATATAAGTGATCTAACTAGTAAAAGTAACAATTGAAAAGAAATATTGATTCACCCCCCCCAGTATTTCCAACAATTGGTATCAGAGCCAACACCTTCACTCAAAGCCTAACATCTTGAAGGTTGATCCTTAGAACATAAGTGGAAAAGCCAAGGAAAAAATCCTCCAATCCTCCTAAAGATGTATCTTCCTCAATCGTGAAAATTGAAGACAATCAAATTTGGAAGGTTCCATTGTTCAATCGAAACTTTGATTTATGGAAGGTAATAATGAAAAATTTCTTAATGGCTCAAGGCGTTGGAGTATGGGAATCAATGATTATTGATAGCGCAATGGACGATGAATCCAAGGAGTGCAATATAAGAGCAATGAAGGCAATTTTGAATGGGCTACCAAATCCTATAAAGGCCAATTTGGAAAAATGTTCGTTAGCAAAAGGTATATGGGACAAAATTCATGACCTTCGCTCAAAACAAGCATTGACCATGACCTCTAGTCAAGAAGATGATGGAAAGCAAGAAGGAAATCTAGAACCCATCAAGGAACCTAAAAATAAGAATGATGACATCAAGGCCAAAGAAGACCTAGAAGAAGAAGAAAGCAAAGAAGAATTTGAAGAAGATCTCCTGACTAAACTTATAGCTGCCATGGAAGAGATTAGCAGTTTGAAAAAGGAAAATGAGGAACTTAAGAAGAAAGCACAAGATGGTGACCAACACAAGACAAGGAAGGAAGTTGACCTTTTCAAGCTTCAATTACTAGAAAGAGATGAGGAGCTCACCAAACTTAAGGAGGAATTTGATCACAACAAAAGAAAGCATCATTAAGAAGTCATATCCATGACAATTCAATTGGATAAGGCAAAGAAAAGGGAAGAAACTTTGTCAAGACACCTTGAACAAAGACTCAAGAGCTTGAACAAACTTGAAGAAGAGATTGGTCAATACAAGGAAGAGGTCTCCTCCCTTAGATCTCAACTAGAAGAAGCAATAAAACAAGCACAAGGAGCTGAGAAGGTGATGGAAGCTTTGGCATTCATAGAAGGACAAGTTGATGAAGCAGAAAAGGAGAGAAACACCATGACATGCCAACTAGAAAAAAAGGATGATGACATCACCAACTTAAGACCATAAATCATTTCTCTTAAGGCCCAATCATGTGAAGCAACCAAGATGAAGGAAGAAATGGAGATCATTCTATCAAAGAAGGTTGAAGAATGTAAGAAAATAAAGGAAGAATTTGTCTTTCTTAAAAAGGAAGTTTACTTACTGGATAAGAACTTGAAAAGTTCTCAAACTCTAGATGACATCATAAGTCATCAAAGGTCTCCCCTCGATAAATCAGGTCTTGGCTATGCAAGTGAATCCTCAATCAAGAATGATAATGCTTCAAACGACAAGGATGTGAGGAAGCTAGGAAGAAATGTTGATGTTCCCAGTTCCAGCAAAGGCAAGGAGAAAGGTCAAGACAACAATGGAAGAAATATTATTCCAAGGAGACTTGCAGATGGTGTCAAGAATACAAAAGGTAATGAATATCGTCAAAGAATCCCAAGGCAAAAAAACTTCAGAAGTACATCAGGGAAATCTTCATCTCCCAGGTATCAAACTATATTTCTTGGTTATTGTTCTTCTTGTACAAAGTTTGGGCACATGGAAAAAGATTCTAGGGCATATCACAAAGACAAATATAATTGTCCCCGTCAATCTCCTAGAAGCAATTTTGTAAGAAGAAGTCATGATTTCTTATTCATGAACAAGATGGAGTGCTTCAGTTGCCATAACATTGGACATATGGCACGTGACTGTAACTTGACTTGGGTCCCTCAATAAGCTAAAATTATGTTAAGAGAATAATTTCGGCAAAATCACATAAAAAACCATTTGTCGACGCGTTTCGAACCAACCATTTGTCGATAAGCTAAAATTATGTCAACCAAGCCAGAGAAGAAAGCAAATTGGATCCGGAAGTCTCTCGATCACTCCAACCAACAATACATGTTGTTGATTTGATGAAGTCGTCCTTGATATTCCAAGTATTTGATGGTGAGACTCTGCAAAAAAGGAGACCACGCATATATTTAGGGAGAGTTTATGATTCTTTAGAATTCTTGGAGAAGCAATCCATAAATGGACCCTATGAAATCCTTGATGAGTCATACATGGACAATCATCCTTTGATAGATCATCTCTCGGGAGAAACTCCATTGAAGAACGTCATTCCTTACTCATCTGATGGACTATTGTTGAAGATTTCTTCCACTTGATCACAAGGCAAAAATATTTATTGTCTAAAGAACCTATAGGAGTTTATGCAGGCAGGGGGAGTTGGTTTATCACATGAAGAAATGTAAACACATCTATCATGGACCACATTTCCAAAAGGAAGAACTTCATGACAAGTGGAGTAACATACCCATGAAGAACTACTATTGATGAAGAAAAGAAGCAGCTTGACAGGGGGAGTACTTAGGCACCCTGTTTGCCATTGATGTCAAAGGGGGAGAGAATGTGGAAGGGCAAGAATATTGCCATCAATGACAAAGGGAGAGATTATTAATCAAGGTTTTCATTGATGTCAATATGGCATTGGTTGAGATGGCAAATATTCTTGTGAAGCATGAATTACCCTTTAATGATATTTACCTATCCTCATGCAAACCTAAAAGAAAACCCTAATCATGAAGATGATGCTTAAGTCAAATTACCTAGAAAAAACCCTAAGCATGAAAATTATGCATAAGTCAAATTACCTAGCTACATGATAAAACCCTTACCCTTAATCGTAATCCCTATTTACTTGACCCTAATTCTTAAATTTGGTAATCCTTAAAAATACCCTTAATCGTAATCCCTATTTACTTGACCCTAATTCTTAAATTTGGTAATCCTTAAAAATTCCTAAAGCAAAACCTATACATTAGCCCTAATTATAAATTATATATTACGCTCCATATTACATACAAGCTTCATATTACATAATACGCATATGCCCCATTACGCTCTAAATCACATAAAAGCTCCATATTACATAATACGGTGAATACATATCACGTTGCATGAATTACGCTAGTCAATGGATGACTTTAAAGTCGGCTCCACCACACACGTGTCGGCTCTCCTTCTATGTAACTATTAAAATCATGAGAGATCGTATTAAGAAGAAGATAACTCGAACAAATTTGAGAAAGAGATCCGAAAACAAGGATATTGAAAATCTTTATCACAATTGAGTGCTATATAAAAAGAATAATATAACTACTAATTTTGGTATGATACTGATTGAAGACAAAATTGGTTTGGGATGGACATATTGCAAAGATGTCTAGGTTTAACACAATGTAAATTGGTGGAGAGTATGGTTGCCAGATTGAGCCAGGATGATTAAAAAATGTCAATTTGGATCGGGACAGGGGATGATCTATAAATTTTTTTCTGTAGTTGAGGGTTCTTTCACAATTCCGTGAAGGTTTTTTTACTCCCTGCTCACTACGCAACAAGGGCTCCCTCGCGGTTTACTATGAGGTGTGGAGGGTAAAAGCTTTTCTTACCTGGGGTAAAAATGGTAAATCCTAAGGAGTATGTTGAGTTGGAGTTGTAAACAGAGGACATATTGACAGTCTAGGGACTTGAGCCAACTAAGCAAAATCTAGCCAAGGTAAGGCCTCCAGCTAGACCCCTGATTGTTTCTATGGCAGTTCCTAGGAAGGATCTGTCACATAGCGGTTTATCTAGTGGTTTAGAGACCGGGAAGGGTTTCCTCAAGAGGTCAAAATTGTGGAAAGTGGTTAGGACTGTAACCACCCCTCCCACATTTACCGAATTTCACTGGTATGCCATGGTAAACAGGAGGTGGAGAGCTACTATGACATGACCCGACCTCCTAGATCCAGTTAAGGAAGTGGGCCTCACAAACTGACCACATACTAACAACTCACCTCATCCCTTGGGGCTACAGGACACTCAGGGGCCAAAGAACCACCGTAGGTGACCAAACCCTGAGTTGGGGCTCCTTTTAACACACTTTAATCCCCAACCGCATGAATGACAAGGCCTCCATGTGGTTATAGACCTCCCATCGCATGCACAAGCCTGCCTAGGTGCAGTTGTGACCCAAATTGTCCAGTTCAGAGGATGTGGTCCCGAGATCTGAGCCTAAATTCCAAGTCAACCTCCAGAAAACTACCCAACACTACCTGAGACTTCTCATAATCATAAATGACTTAACAACAAAGCTAAGTATTCAAAATTAGAGGCAAAACTTGACCTAAATTGCCTAGAACATAAAAGAAATTTCGTTAAACACAAGGCAAACATGTAAGCTACCTGTCATGAATGCATATCTGGTCATAAAAGTCTAAGATTCATTTGAGAATCACCGAGAAGGCCCTATGCCCTCTCCACATAGTTGCAATAACTAATTAGTCCATACATTCATCAACCAATCAATAGCTAAACAATTCATGACATGAGCCATAGAAGGTACACATCATATAAACATCATATAACCATAAAATAACCAACATATAAACCATGGCAACTCAACCATAATATCGCCAACATAATTGCTACAAATACACATGAATCAAAATAGAGAAATAAATCTTAATAATATATGAAAATGTCAACCATTTCGGGGACTTCCACGTACCACCCGACCATGGATTGGGTTGAACCAATTCTCTCTTTCAGTCAATCACCCCTGTGTCATATTCCAAGCATAATGCAAGATCTCATGGAATAAACCAAGACAAGCCAAACCAAGGCTTCCAGAGGCCAAACCACCTCAACCCTAAACCAGTGATTCCACTTCACAATGAGACATCACTAACACCAACCAGATCGGTCTCTACTCAATTTGTCCAGGGCTCCAGAAACTAGTAACTCAACCCAGA
This sequence comes from Pinus taeda, assembly GCA_000404065.3. Classification (NCBI taxonomy): domain Eukaryota; kingdom Viridiplantae; phylum Streptophyta; class Pinopsida; order Pinales; family Pinaceae; genus Pinus; species Pinus taeda. The sequence continues at coordinate 11,443 of APFE031311564.1, read as the reverse complement.
GACATCCAAGGCTCCAAGAACTCGTAACTTAACCCACAGACATCTAGGGCTCCAGGAACTCGTAACTCAACCCACAGACTTCCAGGGCTCTATAGCATTTGTCCAACTTGACTTAAGGATCATTAACTCAACCCACCAAGGGCTCTAGAGTGTTTATCCAACCTAGGCTCCAAAACTAGTAACTCAACCCAAGTTGTTTGAGGCTCTAAAGGGTTTTTTCCAACCCCACATCCATAGGGAATTATGAGCGCCAACTAGAAAACAATCAAGTGGAAAAAATTCACAACACCATGGCTATTTAGGAAATGGCAACGAAAAGATAAAACCATTGTTAATCCAAGCAATCCTCCATGCCAATCACAACACATAACCAAATAATCACATGCATATACTATGCATCCATAAATCAGCAAGGAAATCTTACAGGCAACGTGTTAGCTACAAAGAAATTCAACTATGGTCGTTGATCCAATTGTTCCCTTGCGCTTTCCTATTTTCTCTTGCCTTCTTTCTCCAAATCCAATGAAAACTAGAGTGCTCCAACCATGCTCCAAAATTTCTCTGAGTGTGGGATAGTATGAGAGAGTGAGAGAATAGAAGAGAGATCCAAGCTAAAATTCACAAAAGTTGTGAACTGATCCTCAGGAGCCTTTTTATCATTGAGCCCTCTATTTTCTTCATTTTTCCTTCAATTTTCCTCACATGCAAATTTGTAACCTTTCATCTCCCTTTTGTCATATTGCCCTTTATTTCATAAACAAAGGTCAATTATTGTCACTTTGCCTTTGCCAATTTCCATGGCCATTAATTAATCACAAGTGATATCCCATCACTATGTTTTACCCAACATTCACCTTGGAATACTTGTCCCATGACTTTGGTTATTACTTTTTATTTACATAGGAAATCAACCAGTGGTTGTTACAAACCCCTCACCCTTGGCGGAACACCGTCCTCAGTGTTCAATGACACTTATAAACCAGCAAAACACATGTTACCCATGGAGATTTATAACACGGTTCAATGCAACATTTACATCATATCATATCATTGAAGACATAACCAACATATCATGAACACCATACCGCTTATTGGATCTTTATAACACAGCTCGATGTGGTATTTACAACATACATATGCATATATAGACGTAACCAAAACATAACATCAAAACATATACCAAAATACATCCGCTCAACCAACGAATATAGAAGGATACTGATGGGTCCCATCAATAAGTCTATTTTGAGGCCCATTGTGCTATCCTCCAGCCCTTAAACTCTCTTTTTCTCACACTAATTTACATTATGTAGCCATAATGTGCTTAGTAGGAAGACTAAAGGGTGCTTGTCATATTTCATGGCCTGATGTGGTTAATATGCAGGCAAAAGAAGCATTTTTTTGAGATATTTACTAAAAAGGGGCACGTTGGGGGCATCTAGAGAGAATATAGGAGGCTTGTCCACTACATTAACTCTCCAACTTGACTTGGGTCCCAAGATTGCTCACCAACAACTCGAAGTCCATTGGAAGTTGAGGAACTCAAATGCATGTGAAGATCCAAGGGAACTAGATCCACCAATTTTGAGATTTTAGAGGGAAGTAGTCCTCCTCTCAAGGGAGTTGCCCCTCAGTCACTTTTTGTATAAATAAACAAGCCCGAGGGATTATCAGGATTCAAAATTTTTGAGCTAGGAAGAGTTATTGAAGGTCGAGTACTTGGGATTGTTGTCTTCATTTTGAGACTATGTATTTGCACTCTATTTTCTGTTAATGAAAGGTCATTTGTTGATTTGCATATGAGTTAGTTTAAGAGGGTTGGAACCCTTGGGTCAGGGCCCAACCCAAAGGCTTTAGTCCCTCTCATGTATTATTTACTTCTTCATGTTCAAGTCATTGTATTTATTTCCTTGTTTAAGTAGGCATTGTATTACAAAATTGTAGTTGCAGGTTTGATCACCACCTCTCTTGTGGGATGTGTGGTTGAAAAGTCTACAACAACAAGGAAAAAATATATGTTTATGATTTCTTGGAAATTGCTAGGTTGGATCGAAATTGTTTTGCATACTTGGTTTATGCACCTTAGGAGTTAGCGACATGATTTGGCAAATAGGTTAGATGCATGTTGTAGGATAGAATAGATATTGAAGAAATAAAATTCAACTCATCCTTTCCACTTAGATTAATTTTATTGCAATATTGATTAGTAGATGTACGTTCTTGATTGCTAGTCTGCAGAGGCTGCTAGTGGCTTGCAGGGGTTGGCACACTCATCCACATCCATTTAGACATCGCCATTCTCTCCCTCGACACCTCATACTTCTCTCAAGCTCTGCCACTGAGATCATCTTTTCAAGGCCAATGAAGGACACAGTGGGCATGAACTCTTGTGCAAGATAGGCCTCTGAGGCGCACTAAGCTTGGCAAAAGACCTCACACATACTTCATTCATCCTCATCCACCTTCATTCACCTACATAACACCTTCTTTTCCATCATAAAGCTCTCAAATCCACTCCTCCAACAGAACAAGACACTCCTCTACTAAAACAGAGCCTCCTATTAGCACCCTCCAACACTCTTGTAGCACTATCCGAATTCAGTCAGATTCGCCCTACGATCTTGAATTTTGCATTTTGAAGATGGATTATGGCCCCCGGGCTTTGATTCCATGATTAGGGGCACTCCAGGACCACTCTAAGCCTATCCTTTATCCTTTGCAAACACAAAACAACAAGTAGATTAGACTTAGTTTTTTCTAATCGTCTAGTCATGTTTTGTAGACTGAATTTCTTCTTCTAAAGCAATTTGCAATTAGATTAATGATTCATGCAAGTATAACATTGATTTGACTAGTTTACAAATAGAGTAGCATGGCTTATTTTTGCAACTAGTATAGCCTTTTTTTCTTGCAGTTACAAGTAGTCTCTACATTTGATGAATGGTACTTTCATTTCTTTGCATTTATGATATGTTTTCATAGAAATTCTCTTTGTATATAGCTGAAGGAGTGGTCTTTGTATGCCTTGATTTGATCCAGTGATTAAGGGTGACATGAGTATAACTTAACCTAATGTGCATATAGCACTCTGACCTCTAAGTTTGTACGAACCTCGGGTTGATAATTTAAGTTGAGAGCATTAGGAGTTGCAGCATCGTTGATGCAATACCAGACCTCATCAGTTATATAGTTTGCATCTGATCATCCATCTCCCATGTACCTTCATCGGGCCCAAAGTGCTTCCATTGCACTTTAACTTGCTCGATTGCTCAATTCCAGAATATGAGCATCTTTCCTTGCAAAATGCATTGAGGTTCTAGTAGGAATTCTCCTTTTGGTTCCATCTGTAATACAGACCATTCAATCACATGATCAACATATTTCACATACTTACTAAGCAACGACACATGGAAAACATCATGGACTTTCACTATCAGAGGCAGTGCAATTCGATAGGCCACTTGTCCAATCCTCTCAAGGATCTTGGAAGGCCCACAATACCGAGGTGCCAACTTGGCACATGACCCAGTCCTCAAGTAGCTCTTCTTGGACTTGATGCACAACTACACTTGTTTCCCAACCTGAAACTCCTTAATTACCCTGTGTTGATCTGCATTACTCTTCTGCCTATCATGTGTTGCCTTTAGATTCTTCTTGATAGCTTTAGGGAGTGGAGAAATAGTTTCAGAATCTCTCCATAAGATTTTCACGGGGTGGATCTTTTTTACCTTTGATGTTAGGGGTAGATCAAGGGGCCTAATAACTAATTTTAGAGTGAGTAAATTTAGGGTCTTAAATTATTGGGGCTCTAAGATGGCTCTGGAAGCAAAAGTTTTCTCAATGGATCTAAGCTTAGAACTCTCCTTTGCAAATGTTTATGGTCCCTGCCAGGACAGGGCCTCATTTTGGAACTAGCTACTGGAAAAAACTTTTATGAAAGAGCAAATCTAGTAGTTGGTGGTGATTTAAATTTTTCTTTAGGGAAGGTAGAAATTTGGTGCCCTCATGCCCAAGGAGACCCATTGGCAGATTATTTCAACAACAAGTTGATGGAAAGTAAATTGATTGATATCAACTTAATCAAATAGAAACCAACATGGTGGAATAGACATGCGGGAATAACTAGGATAGCAAAAAGATTGCATTGTTTTTTGTTAGTAGAAAGTTTAACAAACATAATCTCTCTTTTCCGCCAGTGGGTTAGTTCAGGAGGAGATTTAGATCATCACCGAATGTTCCTTGAAATGAAGGGAAGCAGCGGGAAACCAGATAGTCTATTTAACTGTAACCCTTCATGGCTAGAGGAGGAGAGTTATATTAATGTTGTAAAGGAAACTTGGGCACCTTACAATCCATAATCAGGATCCTCCATAGCCCAACAATTTATGGATAACCTCAAAAGAACGAAACAAGCTACGATTCAATCGCTGATGCAGAAAAAAAGAAGGGAGGAAGCGAATCTTGAGTCTATTGAGGAAGAAATTGAGAGATTGGAAAGCCCGGAGGGTGATGGATATGTGACAATGGAGGTCAATGAAAGGATATTGCAGTTGGAAACTTCCAAAAGAAAGATCCCAAGGGATAAAGAGGAGCAATGGAGTTTGAAAAGTGGGGCAATATGATCAACAAGTGATGACGAAAACTCATTTTTTCCCCAAAACTATGCAAAGGGGAGGAAAAATATAAACAATATTTGCGAGATTTCGAGACCAGATGGAAGAATAGAAAACACTTTTGGTGAACTAGCTTCTATGGGGAATGATTATTTCAAAACCCTATACAAGCCCATAACAGGTGACAATTGCATAAGTGATACAGGTTGTGCAACTATTCCCATGATTTGTGGAGGATGAGGACAACCAACACTTAATGGACCCAATCATGAAAGGATAGGTGGAAGAAGTTATCAAACAATGTAAAATGACAAGACTTCAGGCTCGAATGGATGGACAATGGAATTTTTCTAGCATTTCTTTCAGCTTATTGGAGATGACCTGTTTCAGGTGGCAGAGGACTCAAGGCTCAGAGGACAGATTTATGAACCTTTCAATACCACTTTCTTGGCCTTAATTCCTAATTGATATGATCCACTGACTTTTGAGGAATTTAGACCTATTTCCCTATGCAACTGCATATACAAGATTATAGCCAAAATTATTGTTATTCGACTCAAGCCAATCTTATCTGTAAATATATATAGAGAATAGTTCAGTTTCCTGGATGGTCGGAAAATTCACGAGGCTATAGGAGTAGCCCTAGATGGGATGCACAGTCTTAAGAGGCACAACAAGAAAGGTATTATTGCAAATATTGATTTGTCCAAGGCATATGATAGAATTAGTTAGATATATTTGTGCATGCTCCTCACTCTCCGGGGATTTGGAATACCTTTCATTAATTGGATTATGGGTTGTATTACTAATGTGACTTTTGTTGTATTGATTAATGGGGTTGCCTCCCCTTTCTTCCATTCCTAGAGATGACTAATACAAGGATGTTCCTCTTAGCAGCAGGGAGGCTTAAGGTTTTTCATGTCTCCTCTTTCGATCCTTTTAGCTGTAGAAGGCTTAAGTAGGTTGATCTTGGCATCAAAACGTAGAGGTGTAGTAAAATGGATTGAGGTAGCCTCCAATTTTTTTATAACACACTTTCTCTTTGTAGATGATATCCTCATGTTTAGTAGTGGAACTAGATCCCTGTAGAAGGCTACAACCTTCTCTCGTTCTCCAGCTTCTCCTGGAAGGGAGCTACAACCCCCTAGCTCTTGTACTAGCTGATGTGTTTTACTAGTACGTAGGTGCTAGCCTACATAAGGCTACAACCTTCTCTTTTCTTCCAGGGACCACGTTTCATAATTTTTCAGACTAGATCCATCAATAACATCAATCAAACATCAAATATATCTGCATCAACCAATTTCCTTTGCACCAATCAAAACTGAATCAAACAATCACTTCTCAAAATTCTGTAACCAGAATACAGTAACAGTAACCAGAACCCAAGCTAGAACCCATAACACTACAACGACAAACAGAAGTAGCTAAAGCATATTTTATTAGGTATACGCTACTTCAATGTGTTGAACCTGCATAGATACGTAGTTATCTCAAGGCGAACTGTGTATATGTTGTTTTGATATGTAGAACCAGCATGTATACGCGTCTTTGCTAAAATGAACCTGCATACAGATCTATAAATGATGATTCAAACTTTACAACAATTCTAGATGTCAGTTATACCCAGGTCATCATATTTACATATTACAGCATGCGCCAGTTATTCAGATAAAAGATCAAAACCACACAAAGATACTTCTCTTCAAGCCTTAAGATCTTGACCCATCAATAGAATTTATTCTTCATCAAGCGCTCAAGTTCATCCTTGAATCAGATCCAGCTGTGTACCATAACCTAATGACCTGTATTCTAGATCTTGCTCTTCATTAGATATTCAATACTTAAGTGCCTTTGCCTAATGATCTTCTCCTCCTTTTATAGTCTTAAGCCTTATTCAATACCATGGTCCAAAACCACTTAGAATCAATACCTTGGACCAAATACCTGGGGTGAACACTTCGGACAAGATACCTTGGACTAATACCATGGATCAAAATACCATGGACCAAATACCACGCACCAAAACTAAGTTTTTTAACATGTACGCACCTTTCCTTCCGTGAAAGTTCATGTGTATGCTATACGCACCTTTTGGTCTGCGAACTCGCGTGTACACGCGGCTTGGTCACTAAGGAACTTGCGTATACCTCTCTTTCTTCATTGTGTGAGCCTGAACTCTAATCTGTCATCTGTGTGAGTTGCCATTAAGGACAACATCTGTGTCATAGTGCCAAATCTGTATCATAATGCCAAAAATCTCCCCCTTTGGACTTGATGGCAACCCCAAGTCACTCTCCCCCTTTGTCTTCAAGGGTGAAGGGTTATGCTCCCCCTAAGTACATGCTGAATTCTCTGATATGCTGAAGTGTGTTGTCTATGCTCCCCCTGAATATAAGCAAGGTCTACAAAAGGATGACTCTATACATACATCATAAATGACCTTCCTATCACTAATGACTCATACATACATCCATCTCCCAACCAAGTGGGGATATACCAAATGTTTATACAAATTAGAACAAGAACATTATATCATCCATCCCATGCATAGTGGGGAAACAAAATAGGTCATTTCATGACCTTGACATTAAAAGATATACATGACATAGAGACCAAATATCTAAAACAAGACTATGATAGTTATCAACAACTATCATCAGCAGCATCTGTCACCATCTAGACCAGCAACCATGATCTCCCCCTGAACCTGTTCCACCTGAATCAAAAACAACTGTGAATTTGTACTAAGATCTTCTAAGATAATGCCAATAATGCATTACTATAAGTATATGCTCCCCCTAAACCTGTGCCAGATGATCACTGTCAGATCCATATCAGACTCCTTTCATCCACTATTTTTTTTCAAACCAACATATATGCCACTGTATCCATAACAAACGGCATATGTACGCAGGTACGCTTCATGAAACTCGCGTATAACCACTTTTCTCTTAAACAGATAAGTTTTAACGGCAAGATGATGCATCAACTACTCCCAGCTTCTGTCTGAGATATTCAAATGTCTCTTTGGGCAGTGGTTTGGTGAATATATCAGCAACTTGTTCTTTGGAGGGAACATACTCAAATTTGACCTTTTGTTCAAGCACTTGTTCACGTAGAAAATGATATATGATGGGTATGTGCTTGGTCTTGGAATGCATGATTGGATTCTTTGAAACACTAATTGCACTTGTATTATCACATAGAATGGAGATGGGTGGAGTACATGTGATTTGAATGTCTTGCAATGTTTGCATCATCCAAAGGAGTTGTGTGCAGTGAGATGCAACAACCACATATTATGCTTCAGCTGTAGATAATGCAATTGAACTTTGTTTCTTGCTGAACCAAGATACTAATATGGAACCCATATAGAATGCACACCACGAGTGCTTTTCCTGTCATCCACGCTTCCTACCCCATCTACATCTGTATATGCATGAAGTGTAAGATCTATATCCCTAGGATACCATAAACCAAAATTTTGAGTTCCTTGAAGATATTTGAAAATCCTTTTGACTACCTAAAGGTGTGATTCCTTTGGATTTGCTTGGAATCTTCCAACTATTCCCACTGCATGCATGATGTCTGGTCGGGTACCTGTTAGATAAAGCAAACTGCCAATCATGGATCTGTAGGTTGGTTGATGTACTGCTGCCGATTCATCATTTGAGCTGAGACTACATCTTGTTACCATGGGGGTACATACTGGTTTAGAATCTTCCATGCCATATTTTTTCAAGATCTGCTTGAGATACTTGGTTTGTAATAGAAAAATACCATCTTTATTTTGTTGAACTTATAGGCCGAGGAAATATGTGAGCTCACCAAGTAGGGACATTTCAAATTCTTGCCGCATTACCAAAGCAAAGTTTTGACTCGTGGCTTCTTCATTGCTACCAAAAATGATATCATCAACATACACAACAAGTATTAGCAATTTATCATTATCAATCTTTGTATATAGATTGCTATTAGTTGATCCTTTTGAAAAAACTTGTTGATGGAGGTATTTGTCAAGACGATAATACCATGTCGTTGGAGCTTGTTTTAGACCATAGAGAGCCTTTCTGAGTCGACATACAAGTTTTGGATCATTTCCAAGGATGAATCCATCTGGTTGCTCAATATATACTTCTTCTTCTAAGTCTCCATTAAGAAACGCAAATTTTACATCCATTTGGTATACTTTGAATTTCTGAAAGCTAGAAAGAGCAAGGAACATTCTTATGACTTCAAGTCTAGCAACAGGTGCAAAAGTTTATTCAAAATCTATACCTTCTTGTTGAGCATATCCTTTACAAACAAGTCTGGCCTTGTTTCTGATAACTTCACCATTTTCATTCAGCTTGTTTTTGAATATCTATTTGGTTCCTATGATATTCTTATCATGAGTTTTAGGAACTAATTCCCAAGTATTATTATTTTCAATTTGCTCAAGTTCTTCATTCATGGCCTTGACCCAACATTCATCTTTACATGCTTCATTTACATTTTGAGGTTCAATGGAGGAAAGCAATGCTAGATTGCTTGAAGCTTCTGTAATAGTTCTTCTTGTCTACACACCTGCATTTTTCTGTCCCAAAATTTGTCTCTGGATGATTTTTCTGAACATACCTGGATGGAGTCTTTTCTTCTATCATTATCTGTTCTTCTGGTGCTTCATTGGTTTCTTCTTCTTCAGAATTAGTTTGATTTGATGTGGAAGGATAATCCTCACCTTCTCCACAATCTTCGGTTTTTACTTGCTTTGGATTTTTACCTTCTTCATAAACCACAACATTAATACTTTGAATAATTTTCCCAAGTCTTTTATTATAACACTTATATCCTTTACTTCGAGAAGAGTAACCAAGGAGAATGCCTTCATCTACTCTGGGTTCAAACTTGCCAAGTTTTTCATCAATCCTTTTGATGTAACATTTGCTTCCAAAAACTTTGAAATATTTACAGTAGGAGTCTTACCATACCAAAGTTCATGTGGAGTTTGAGTGTTGTTTACCCGAACATTTGCTTTGTTGAGAATAGTGACGGTGGAAAATGCAACTTCACCCCAGAAGGTTGCAGGAGTTCCAGACTCATCTAGCATGGCACGAGCCATTTGTTGAACAGTTTTGTTCATCCTTTCTACCACTCCATTTGCTAAGGAGTCCTTGCGGTGGATAATTCTCTTTTTATTCCATGTTCTTCACAAAAGTCGAAGAATTCATCCGAGGTAAATTCTCCTCCTCGATTAGAGATGAGGCATTTTATTCTGCGATTTGATTCATTTTCAGCCAAAGCTTTGAAGGCTTTGAAATTTTCAAATGCTTCATGTTTATGCTTTAGAAGTCCTATCCAACACATTCTGGAAAAATCGTCAATGAAAAATATAAAGTATTCTTCTCCACGAGGTGACTTTTTCCTTGATGGACCACATAAATCAGTATGAACAAGTTCAAGAGGCTTACTAACTGATCCTTCCTTCTCTGGGAAATGTGCTCTGGTTTTCTTACCAAATTGACATGATTTTCATATTGTATTTTCTGGAATGCTAATATCAGGAAGATCACGAACAACCTGGAATTTGCATGCTTTCCTTATTTGAGGGAAGCTTAGATGCCCCAATCTTCTGTGCCATAGCCAGTGTTCATAATTTTTGCTTAGATAGCACTGTTGTTGTCCTCCCTTGAATATGTGTAAATTATTTGGAGTTCTTATGCCTTTGATCACAGTTTCCCCTGTATCAAGCTCACGAACAACACATCCATTTGATCGAAATACTACTTCATTTCCTTGATCACACATTTG